>WNGS01017726.1:0-30812 GCA_020271785.1 Procambarus virginalis | reverse complement strand
GACTCTTGCAGGGTTTCACCTCCCAGATGGTGCCTTGTGTTCAGCCTCCTGCTACCTTCGCCTAATTTCATCACTTTACACTTTCTGAGTTGAACTTTAGCAGCCATTTTCTAGACCATTCCTCCAGGTTTATCCAGGTCATCCTGTAGTCTCTGTCTATCTTCATCCGTCTAGATTCTCCTCATATTTTTGCATCATCAGCAAACATTGAGAGGAATGAGTGTATACCCTCCGGAAGATCGTTTACATATATTAGATACAGGATGGGTCCAAGTACTAAGCCCTGTGGGGCTCCGCTGGTGACATCTCGCCACTCTGATGTCTCCCCCTCACCGTTACTCGCTGTTTCCTGTTGCTTAAGTACTCCCTTATCCACTGGAGCACCTTCCCTTTTACTCCTGCCTGTTGCTCCAACTTTTTTACAACCTTTTATGGGGTACTGTGTCAAAGGCTTTTTGACAGTCCAGGATAATGCAGTCGGCCCACCCTTCTCTTTCTTGCCTAATTTGTGTTGCTTGGTCATAAAATTCTATTAACCCTGTGAGGCACGATTTACCATCCCTGGACCCATGTTGGTGGTGTGTTACAAAGTTATTTCCCTCCAGATGCTCTACGAGCCTTTTCCTCACAATCTTCTCAATCACCTTGCATGGTATACAAGTTAAGGAAACTGGCCTGTAGTTCAGTGCCTCTTGCCTGTCACCCTTTTTGTATATTGGGACCACGTTAGCTGTCTTCCAACTTTCTGGTTTGTCTCCTGTTTCCAGTAACCTGTTATACACCATAGAGAGTGGCACACTTAGTGCTTCTGCACCTTCCTTTAATATCCATGGTGAGATTCTGTCAGGCCCAACAGCCTTTGTCACATCCAGCTCCAGCAGACACCTTTTGACCTCATCAATGGTGAGGTCAAATTCCTCCAAGGTTGCTTGGTTTGCCGCCTGCTCACTTAGTGGTGAGTGTACCTGGTGAGTGTACCTGGGTGTCCTCAGGCGGCAGTGTCGGGTGTCGTGGGAGGTCACTCGTGACACTCTGCGGTAGGTCGATGGTGATCGTCTGGTCATTTGTGAAAGTGGTGTATCGACGTGTGGCTGTGTGCAGGAGGCCAGGTGCCCCTCCACCCTCAGTATGGCCGGTCCTACCCGATGGGTCGTCGAGACTGCATCTTGGCAGCCATACTCATCTACGCCGGAGAGCTGCTCATCGTCCTCATGCTCGTCTGAAGACGTGTAGCTCTTCGTCCTGTGTCGCCAGTATTCCTGCTTCCTTTGTGTTGTGTACCGCTGTCAGCGTCCGTCTGGGTGTCCACAGTTGTCGTCCACAACGTTGGTGTTGGCGAGTGGAGCTGTGGTCGCTCTCAGAGCAGGGTTTTCATGGTTCACTCGCGGCACTGTGGTGTTGGGGACCTCACCCGCTCACCAGCGGTTCACTCTATTCACAAATACCGTTTTCCCAGCAGTGATTTGTCTGGGAGGAACTGGTGAGAGGTTGGCCTCCAGCAGCGGGACCCGGTGTTCCTGGTCTTCTGTAGGTCAGCTTTTGTTGGCAAGATTACCGAGGCCTCGCTGCCCTGCATATGGACGCCAATGGGCCCACTCATGTTGCCTTGTCAATGGCGGCTGCATTTCGCGCTCAGGGCGCTTGTAGTCTCCGAGAGTCGCAGTCTCACTTTGTATGTCATGTTCTGTAGCAGTGGGTGGGGTTGTGGGGCGACCCTGGAGTGTGTGCTGGCACTTGTGGAGGTGGGGACTTGTGTGGCAGCCAGTGATGGATTGACGAAGGTTAAGCCACCCAAGAGGTGGCATGGGCATGAGTAACCCGTAACTGGTATGTGGGAGCGAGGGTGGCACATAGGTCAGGCAAGACTGAGGTGAGGAGGTAATATCTAGAAGGAAAGAGCAAGGCGAATAGGTTATCTTGAGATGATTTCGGGGCTTTAGTGTCCCCGCGGCCCGGTCCTCGACCAGCCTCCAACCCCAGGAAGCAGCCCGTGACAGCTGACTAACACTCAAGTACCTATTTTACTGCTAGGTAACAGGGGCATAGGGTGAAAGAAACTCTGCCCATTGTTTCTCGCCGGCGTCTGGATTGAACCCAGGACCACAGGATCACAAGTCCAGCGTGCTGTCCGCTCGGCCGACCGGCTCCCTTGGTAAGAACAAGAAGCAAAAATGGCTACGGATGGGATGGGTGTAGTAATGGGTGTAGTAATGGGTGTAGTAAGAGAAAAGGGGGGGGGAGGGTAAGCTTATGTTAGGTCACGTTTGTTGTGAAAGGTTGGAGCATTACAGTAAGTACTGTGAAAGGTTGGAGCATTACAGTAAGTACTGTGAAAGGTTGGAGCATTACAGTAAGTACTGTGAAAGGTTGGAGCATTACAGTAAGTACTGTGAAAGGTTGGAGCATTACAGTAAGTACTGTGAAAGGGAAGAGTCATCAGCAACAAAGCCAGGACTAAGGTTCATGTTGTGTATGAGAGCATGTTGGGTATGTTGTGTACGAGAGCATGTTGGGTATGTTGTGTATGAGAGCATGTTGGGTATGTTGTGTACGAGAGCATGTTGGGTATGTTGTGTATGAGAGCATGTTGGGTATGTTGTGTATGAGAGCATGTTGGGTATGTTGTGTATGTGAGCATGTTGGGTATGTTGTGTATGAGAGCATGTTGGGTATGTGAGCATGTTGGGTATGTTGTGTATGAGAGCATGTTGGGTATGTTGTGTATGAGAGCATGTTGGGTATGTGAGCATGTTGGGTATGTTGTGTATGAGAGTATACTGTGTTTCATGTTGGGTATGTTGTGTATGAGAGTATACTGTGTTTCATGTTGGGTATGTTGTGTATGAGAGCATGTTGGGTATGTTGGGTATGTGAGCATGTTGGGTATGTTGTGTATGAGAACATGTTGGGTATGTTGTGTATGTGAGCATGTTGGGTATGTTGTGTATGAGAGCATGTTGGGTATGTTGTGTATGAGAGCATGTTGGGTATGTTGTGTATGTGAGCATGTTGGGTATGTTGTGTATGTGAGCATGTTGGGTATGAGAGCATGTTGGGTATGTTGTGTATGAGAGCATGTTGGGTATGTTGTGTATGAGAGCATGTTGGGTATGTGAGCATGTTGGGTATGTTGTGTATGAGAGTATACTGTGTTTCATGTTGGGTATGTTGTGTATGAGAGCATGTTGGGTATGTTGGGTATGAGAGCATGTTGGGTATGCTGGGTATGTGAGCATGTTGGGTATGTTGTGTATGTGAGCATGTTGGGTATGTGAGCATGTTGGGTATGTTGTGTATGAGAGCATGTTGGGTATGTGAGCATGTTGGGTATGTGAGCATGTTGGGTATGTTGTGTATGAGAGCATGTTGGGTATGAGCATGTTGGGTATGTGAGCATGTTGGGTATGTGAGCATGTTGGGTATGAGCATGTTGGGTATGTTGTGTATGAGAGCATGTTCTGTATGTGAGCATGTTGGGTATGTTGTGTATGTGAGCATGTTGGGTATGTTGTGAATGTGAGCATGATCCGCTCAGCCGAGCGGACAGCACGCTGGACTTGTGATCCTGTGGTCCCGGGTTCGATCCCGGGCGCCGCCGAGAAACAATGGGCAGAGTTTCTTTCACCCTATGCCCCTGTTAAGGCCCGGACACTGGCCCGGACACTGGCCCGGACACTGGCCAGGCCAGTGTCCGGGCCAGTGTCAGGCCAGTGTCCGGGCCAGTGTCCGGGCCAGTGTCCGGGCCAGTGTCCGGGCCAGTGTCCGGGCCAGTGTCCGGGCCAGTGTCCGGGCCAGTGTCTGGGCCAGTGTCTGGGTCAGTGTCCGGGCCAGTGTCCGGGCCAGTGTCCGGGCCAGTGTCCGGGCCAGTGTCCGGGCTAGTGTCCGGGCCAGTGTCCGGGCCAGTGCCGTGCCAGTGTCCGGGCCAGTGTCCGGGCCAGTGCCGTGCCAGTGTCCGGGCCAGTGTCTGGGTCAGTGTCCGGGCCAGTGTCCGGGCCAGTGCCGTGCCAGTGTCCGGGCCAGTGTCTGGGTCAGTGTCCGGGCCAGTGTCCGGGCCAGTGTCTGGGCCAGTGTCTGGGCCAGTGTCCGGGCCAGTGTCCGGGCCAGTGTCCGGGCCAGTGTCCGGGCCAGTGTCCGGGCCAGTGCCGTGCCAGTGTCCGGGCCAGTGTCCGGGCCAGTGTCCGGGCCAGTGTCCGGGCCAGTGTCCGGGCCAGTGCCGTGCCAGTGTCCGGGCCAGTGTCTGGGCCAGTGTCCGGGCCAGTGTCCGGGCCAGTGTCCGGGCCAGTGCCGTGCCAGTGTCCGGGCCAGTGCCGGGCCAGTGTCCGGGCCAGTGCCGGGCCAGTGTCCGGGCCAGTGTCCGGGCCAGTGTCCGGGCCAGTGTCCGGGCCAGTGCCGGGCCAGTGTCAGGCCAGTGTTCGGGCCAGTGTCAGGCCAGTGTCCGGGCCAGTGTCCGGGATAGTGCCGGGCCAGTGTCCGGGCCAGTGTCCGGGCCAGTGCCGGGCCAGTGTCCGGGCCAGTGTCCGGGCCAGTGTCCGGGCCAGTGTCCGGGCCAGTGTCAGGCCAGTGTCCGGGCCAGTGTCAGGCCAGTGTCCGGGCCAGTGTCAGGCCAGTGTCCGGGCCAGTGTCAGGCCAGTGTCCGGGCCAGTGTCAGGCCAGTGTCCGGGCCAGTGTCAGGCCATGAACGTCGTCTCATCTTCTGGTTTGGTGATGGTGATTGTTACTCCAGGTGATGGTGATTGTTACTCCAGGTGATGGTGATTGTTACTCCAGGTGATGGTGATTGTTACTCCAGGTGATGGTGATTGTTACTCCAGGTGATGGTGATTGTTACTTTGGTGATGGTGATTGTTACTCCAGGTGATGGTGATTGTTACTCCAGGTGATGGTGATTGTTACTTCTGGTGATGGTGATTGTTACTCCAGGTGATGGTGATTGTTACTCCAGGTGATGGTGATTGTTACTTCTGGTGATGGTGATTGTTACTCCAGGTGATGGTGATTGTTACTCCAGGTGATGGTGATTGTTACTTCTGGTGATGGTGATTGTTACTCCAGGTGATGGTGATTGTTACTCCAGGTGATGGTGATTGTTACTCCAGGTGATGGTGATTGTTACTCCAGGTGATGGTGATTGTTACTCCAGGTGATGGTGATTGTTACTTCTGGTGATGGTGATTGTTACTCCAGGTGATGGTGATTGTTACTCCAGGTGATGGTGATTGTTACTCCAGGTGATGGTGATTGTTACTCCAGGTGATGGTGATTGTTACTTCTGGTGATGGTGATTGTTACTCCAGGTGATGGTGATTGTTACTCCAGGTGATGGTGATTGTTACTTCTGGTGATGGTGATTGTTACTCCAGGTGATGGTGATTGTTACTTCTGGTGATGGTGATTATTACTCCAGGTGATGGTGATTGTTACTCCAGGTGATGGTGATTGTTACTTCTGGTGATGGTGATTGTTACTCCAGGTGATGGTGATTGCTACTTCTGGTGATGGTGATTGTTACTCCAGGTGATGGTGATTGTTACTTCTGGTGATGGTGATTGTTACTCCAGGTGATGGTGATTGTTACTTCTGGTGATGGTGATTGTTACTCCAGGTGATGGTGATTGTTACTCCAGGTGATGGTGATTGTTACTTCTGGTGATGGTGATTGTTACTCCAGGTGATGGTGATTGTTACTCCAGGTGATGGTGATTGTTACTCCAGGTGATGGTGATTGTTACTCCAGGTGATGGTGATTGTTACTCCATGTGATGGTGATTGTTACTCCTGGTGATGGTGATTGTTACTTCTGGTGATGGTGATTGTTACTCCAGGTGATGGTGATGGTGATTGTTACTTCTGGTGATGGTGATTGTTACTCCAGGTGATGGTGATTGTTACTCCAGGTGATGGTGATTGTTACTTCTGGTGATGGTGATTGTTATTCCAGGTGATGGTGATTGTTACTCCAGGTGATGGTGATTGTTACTCCAGGTGATGGTGATTGTTACTCCAGGTGATGGTGATTGTTACTCCAGGTGATGGTGATTGTCACTCCAGGTGATGGTGATTGTTACTCCAGGTGATGGTGATTGTTACTCCAGGTGATGGTGATTGTTACTCCAGGTGATGGTGATTGTTACTCCAGGTGATGGTGATTGTTACTTCTGGTGATGGTGATTGTTACTCCAGGTGATGGTGATTGTTACTTCTGGTGATGGTGATTGTTACTTCTGGTGATGGTGATTGTTACTTCTGGTGATGGTGATTGTTACTCCAGGTGATGGTGATTGTCACTCCAGGTGATGGTGATTGTTACTCAAGGTGATGGTGATTGTTACTCCAGGTGATGGTGATTGTTACTCCAGGTGATGGTGATTGTTACTCCAGGTGATGGTGATTGTTACTCCAGGTGATGGTGATTGTTACTTCTGGTGATGGTGATTGTTACTCTAGGTGATGGTGATTGTTACTTCTGGTGATGGTGATTGTTACTTCTGGTGATGGTGATTGTTACTTCTGGTGATGGTGATTGTTACTCCAGGTGATGGTGATTGTCACTCCAGGTGATGGTGATTGTTACTCCAGGTGATGGTGATTGTTACTCCAGGTGATGGTGATTGTTACTCCAGGTGATGGTGATTGTTACTCCAGGTGATGGTGATTGTTACTCCTGGTGATGGTGATTGTTACTTCTGGTGATGGTGATTGTTACTCCAGGTGATGGTGATTGTTACTCCAGGTGATGGTGATTGTCACTCCAGGTGATGGTGATTGTTACTCCAGGTGATGGTGATTGTTACTCCAGGTGATGGTGATTGTTACTTCTGGTATATTAAATACACCGTCCGGGGTATATGTGGAAGGACACTATATCGTGTGTACAATAAGGACATGTGACCCCTGAGGGGAGGTCAGGGACATGTGACCCCTGAGGGAAGGTCAGGGACATGTGACCCCTGAGGGAAGGTCAGGGACATGTGACCCCTGAGGGAAGGTCAGGGACATGTGACCCCTGAGGTAAGGTCAGGGACATGTGACCCCTGAGGGGAGGTCAGGGACATGTGACCCCTGAGGGAAGGTCAGGGACATGTGACCCCTTAGTAAGCTGCGTCCGCTGGGAGCTTACTTCCTTCCCCGTAAGACAACACTTTACCGTCCCAGCGCTCAGGACACACTGACCGCCCTCGACGTCTCACACTAGGACCTGCTAGGAAGCCCCGCCTATAGGTACCAAGGGACCAATCACAGAAGGCCAATCAGGGGCTAGAAAGGTCCTTGTGGGCGTGGCTAAAAAAGGGGAGGTCCAAACATTCTGACGGGGAACCATATAGTGCCCCCTGTGGGTGACGGGAACCATATGGTGCCCCCCTGTGGGTGACGGGAACCATATAGTGCCCCCCTGTGGGTGACGGGAACCATATGGTGCCCCCCTGGGGTGACGGGAACCATATAGTGCCCCCTGTGGGTGACGGGAACCATATAGTGCCCCCCTGTGGTGACGGGGAACCATATAGTGCCCCNAACAGTCTCGGGCCTCTGATGTTGATAGTTCTCTCTTGAACACTGTGAGGGGTCGGCCAGTTATGTCCCTTATGTGTAGTGGAAGCGTGTTGAACAGTCTCGGGCCTCTGATGTTGATAGTTCTCTCTTGAACACTGTGAGGGGTCGGCCAGTTATGTCCCTTATGTGTGCTGTACACACCACAGGTGTTGTGGCAGCACAGGTGTTCTGTACACAACACAGGTGTTTATATATATATTATAAAGAATGAAATATTTACCACAAAACTATAATAAATAAGACGCTAATGGCTAGCCACACTAAACTTTGCAGGATGACACGTGTGTGGGGGGGAGATCATAGGCGGTTCACCTCCATTATTCCCCCTTGAAGTATATGGACCATTATATAGTGTTCTTTGATGTATACACTTCGTATAGTTTAATATATAATAATGATGAACTAAAGCATATTGCATTTAAGGCTAGAGTTAATCTGGTTTCCGTCGCTTTCATTTGTAATTCTTTTGTTTTTTATTTCAGCTATACGGCTCCGTGTTCTCCCGCTCAAGGTAAGGCACGCATGCACGCACGCACTCGCGCACTCGCGCGCACACACACACACACGCGCTCACGCACACACACACGCACTCAGGCACACACTCACGCGCACACACACACACGCACATGATAGCAGGCGGACTGTCCGCCTTGCTGACACCATGTTATGATAGCGTCTCATCTTGGGCCACCAGCTGTGGGAGCGGGGCGTCTCATCTTGGGCCACCAGCTGTGGGAGTGGGGCGTCTCATCTTGGGCCACCAGCTGTGGGAGTGGGGCGTCTCATCTTGGACCACCAGCTGTGGGAGTGGGGCGTCTCATCTTGGGCCACCAGCTGTGGGAGTGGGGCGTCTCATCTTGGGCCACCAGCTGTGGGAGCGGGGCGTCTCATCTTGGGCCACCAGCTGTGGGAGTGGGGCGTCTCATCTTGGGCCACCAGCTGTGGGAGCGGGGCGTCTCATCTTGGGCCACCAGCTGTGGGAGTGGGGCGTCTCATCTTGGGCCACCAGCTGTGGGAGTGGGGCGTCTCATCTTGGACCACCAGCTGTGGGAGTGGGGCGTCTCATCTTGGGCCACCAGCTGTGGGAGCGGGGCGTCTCATCTTGGGCCACCAGCTGTGGGAGCGGGGCGTCTCATCTTGGGCCACCAGCTGTGGGAGTGAGGCGTCTCATCTTGGGCCACCAGCTGTGGGAGCGGGGCGTCTCATCTTGGACCACCAGCTGTGGGAGTGGGGAGTCTCATCTTGGGCCACCAGCTGTGGGAGTGGGGTGTCTCATCTTGGGCCACCAGCTGTGGGAGTGGGGCGTCTCATCTTGGGCCACCAGCTGTGGGAGTGGGGCGTCTCATCTTGGACCACCAGCTGTGGGAGCGGGGCGTCTCATCTTGGGCCACCAGCTGTGGGAGCGGGGCGTCTCATCTTGGGCCACCAGCTGTGGGAGCGGGGCGTCTCATCTTGGGCCACCAGCTGTGGGAGCGGGGCGTCTCATCTTGGGCCACCAGCTGTGGGAGCGGGGCGTCTCATCTTGGGCCACCAGCTGTGGGAGCGGGGCGTCTCATCTTGGGCCACCAGCTGTGGGAGCGGGGCGTCTCATCTTGGGGCACCAGCTGTGGGAGTGGGGCGTCTCATCTTGGGCCACCAGCTGTGGGAGCGGGGCGTCTCATCTTGGGCCACCAGCTGTGGGAGCGGGGCGTCTCATCTTGGGCCACCAGCTGTGGGAGCGGGGCGTCTGATCTTAGAATAACGAGACCCGGTTGGTCCGCCTCTTCAGGCAAGAACTTATCTAAATGCTTCTTGAAGTCATCCACCTTTGTCCCGGATATTTGCAGGAAGGGAAATACCCTTCCAGCAATAATGCTCGCTGGGAGGGTGTTGAACAACCATGGACCTCTGATGTTCAGTGTTCTTGACTGTGCCTATGGCACCTCTGCTCCTCACTGGTAGACCTGATCGTATTTGATTGTTACTCTTTGACTGTACAGGGAGGGGGGGGGGGGTACCATGGGATGGGTGACACGGAGGCGATTGGATAGGGTGCAGAGGGGCAATTAGAGACAGGGGGGGGTGTGGGATGGAGCGAGGTGCAGAGGTGGGAGTGACGCTCCCCCACACCACACTGTGGGAGTGTCGCCGCCGTTACCTCCGCTAACAATTCATTTCATGGTGTAGTGTTGATGTTCCAGTCTTGTCCTGTACTTCTGAATACCTTGTAATACAACATTTACTAAGAGGAGATCAGTGCCATGTTTCAATGTGGCATCTGTTGTCTCTTGGTTGGAAAACTTCACCCAAACAGGTGTGCTTGCGGCATTATCATCAGATCCAGTTGTGTGAGAAACTTGTAGCCGATATACTGCTGACTCAGAGCCTGATCAACCAGGCTGTGACTCGTACGTCAGGCTGCGAGCAGCCGCGTCTAACAGCCTGGTTGATCAGTCCAGCAACCAGGAGGCCTGGTCGACGACCGGGCCGCGGGGACGCTGAGCCCGGAAGCACCTCAAGGTAACCTCAAGGTAAGGTAACCCTGGTGGACCTGTCAGTGACAATCTCCACCCTGGTGGACCAGTCAGTGACAGTCTCCACCCTGGTGGACCAGTCAGTGACAGTCTCCACCCTGGTGGACCAGTCAGTGACAGTCTCCACCCTGGTGGACCAGTCAGTGACAGTCTCCACCCTGGTGGACCAGTCAGTGACAGTCTCCACCCTGGTGGACCTGTCAGTGACAGTCTCCACCCTGGTGGACCTGTCAGTGACAGTCTACACCCTGGTGGACCTGTCAGTGACAGTCTCCACCCTGGTGGACCAGTCAGTGACAGTCTCCACCCTGGTGGACCAGTCAGTGACAGTCTACACCCAGGTGGACCAGTGACAGTCTACACCCTGGTGGACCAGTCAGTGACAGTCTACACCCTGGTGGACCAGTCAGTGACAGTCTACACCCTGGTGGACCAGTCAGTGACAGTTTCCACCCTGGTGGACCAGTCAGTGACAGTCTCCACCCAGGTGGACCAGTCAGTGACAGTCTACACCCAGGTGGACCAGTCAGTGACAGTCTCCACCCTGGTGGTCCTGTCAGTGACAGTCTACATCCTGGTGGACCTGTCAGTGACACCCTACACCCAGGTGGACCAGTCAGTGACAGTCTACACTCTGGTGGACCAGTCAGTGACAGTCTACACCCAGGTGGACCAGTCAGTGACAGTCTACACCCTGGTGGACCAGTCAGTGACAGTCTACACCCTGGTGGACCAGTCAGTGACAGTCTACACCCTGGTGGACCAGTCAGTGACAGTCTACACCCTGGTGGACCTGTCAGTGACAGTCTACACCCAGGTGGACCAGTCAGTGACAGTCTACACCCTGGTGGACCAGTCAGTGACAGTCTACACCCTGGTGTACCTGTCAGTGACAGTCTACACCCTGGTGGACCTGTCAGTGACAGTCTACACCCTGGTGGACCTGTCAGTGACAGTCTACACCCTGGTGGACCAGTCAGTGACAGTCTACACCCTGGTGGACCAGTCAGTGACAGTCTACACCCTGGTGGACCAGTCAGTGACAGTCTACACCCTGGTGGACCTGTCAGTGACAGTCTACACCCAGGTGGACCAGTCAGTGACAGTCTACACCCTGGTGGACCAGTCAGTGACAGTCTACACCCTGGTGGACCAGTCAGTGACAGTCTACACCCTGGTGGACCAGTCAGTGACAGTCTACACCCTGGTGGACCAGTCAGTGACAGTCTACACCCTGGTGGACCAGTCAGTGACAGTCTACACCCTGGTGGACCAGTCAGTGACAGTCTACACCCAGGTGGACCAGTCAGTGAGTCTACACCCTGGTGGACCAGTGACAGTCTACACCCTGGTGGACCAGTCAGTGACAGTCTACACCCTGGTGGACCAGTCAGTGACAGTCTACACCCTGGTGGACCAGTCAGTGACAGTCTACACCCTGGTGGACCAGTCAGTGACAGTCTACACCCTGGTGGACCAGTGACAGTCTACACCCTGGTGGACCAGTCAGTGACAGTCTACACCCTGGTGGACCTGTCAGTGACAGTCTACACCCTGGTGGACCTGTCAGTGACAGTCTACACCCTGGTGGACCTGTCAGTGACAGTCTACACCCTGGTGGACCTGTCAGTGACAGTCTACACCCTGGTGGACCTGTCAGTGACAGTCTACACCCAGGTGGACCTGTCAGTGACAGTCTACACCCTGGTGGACCAGTCAGTGACAGTCTACACCCTGGTGGACCAGTCAGTGACAGTCTACACCCTGGTGGACCTGTCAGTGACAGTTTACACCCAGGTGGACCAGTCAGTGACAGTCTACACCCTGGTGGACCAGTCAGTGACAGTCTACACCCTGGTGGACCAGTCAGTGACAGTCTACACCCTGGTGGACCAGTCAGTGACAGTCTACACCCTGGTGGACCAGTCAGTGACAGTCTACACCCTGGTGGACCAGTCAGTGACAGTCTACACCCTGGTGGACCAGTCAGTGACAGTCTACACCCTGGTGGACCAGTCAGTGACAGTCTACACCCTGGTGGACCAGTGACAGTCTACACCCTGGTGGACCAGTCAGTGACAGTCTACACCCTGGTGGACCAGTCAGTGACAGTCTACACCCTGGTGGACCAGTCAGTGACAGTCTACACCCTGGTGGACCAGTCAGTGACAGTCTACACCCTGGTGGACCAGTCAGTGACAGTCTACACCCTGGTGGACCAGTCAGTGACAGTCTACACCCTGGTGGACCAGTCAGTGACAGTCTACACCCTGGTGGACCAGTCAGTGACAGTCTACACCCTGGTGGACCAGTCAGTGACAGTCTACACCCTGGTGGACCAGTCAGTGACAGTCTACACCCTGGTGGACCAGTCAGTGACAGTCTACACCCTGGTGGACCAGTCAGTGACAGTCTACACCCTGGTGGACCAGTCAGTGACAGTCTACACCCTGGTGGACCAGTCAGTGACAGTCTACACCCTGGTGGACCAGTCAGTGACAGTCTACACCCTGGTGGACCAGTCAGTGACAGTCTACACCCTGGTGGACCAGTCAGTGACAGTCTACACCCTGGTGGACCAGTCAGTGACAGTCTACACCCTGGTGGACCAGTCAGTGACAGTCTACACCCTGGTGGACCAGTCAGTGACAGTCTACACCCTGGTGGACCAGTCAGTGACAGTCTACACCCTGGTGGACCAGTCAGTGACAGTCTACACCCTGGTGGACCAGTCAGTGACAGTCTACACCCTGGTGGACCAGTCAGTGACAGTCTACACCCTGGTGGACCAGTCAGTGACAGTCTACACCCTGGTGGACCAGTCAGTGACAGTCTACACCCTGGTGGACCTGTCAGTGACAGTCTACACCCAGGTGGACCAGTCAGTGACAGTCTACACCCTGGTGGACCAGTCAGTGACAGTCTACACCCTGGTGTACCTGTCAGTGACAGTCTACACCCTGGTGGACCTGTCAGTGACAGTCTACACCCTGGTGGACCTGTCAGTGACAGTCTACACCCTGGTGGACCAGTCAGTGACAGTCTACACCCTGGTGGACCAGTCAGTGACAGTCTACACCCTGGTGGACCTGTCAGTGACAGTCTACACCCAGGTGGACCAGTCAGTGACAGTCTACACCCTGGTGGACCAGTCAGTGACAGTCTACACCCTGGTGGACCAGTCAGTGACAGTCTACACCCTGGTGGACCAGTCAGTGACAGTCTACACCCTGGTGGACCAGTCAGTGACAGTCTACACCCTGGTGGACCAGTCAGTGACAGTCTACACCCTGGTGGACCAGTCAGTGACAGTCTACACCCAGGTGGACCAGTCAGTGAGTCTACACCCTGGTGGACCAGTGACAGTCTACACCCTGGTGGACCAGTCAGTGACAGTCTACACCCTGGTGGACCAGTCAGTGACAGTCTACACCCTGGTGGACCAGTCAGTGACAGTCTACACCCTGGTGGACCAGTCAGTGACAGTCTACACCCTGGTGGACCAGTGACAGTCTACACCCTGGTGGACCAGTCAGTGACAGTCTACACCCTGGTGGACCTGTCAGTGACAGTCTACACCCTGGTGGACCTGTCAGTGACAGTCTACACCCTGGTGGACCTGTCAGTGACAGTCTACACCCAGGTGGACCTGTCAGTGACAGTCTACACCCTGGTGGACCAGTCAGTGACAGTCTACACCCTGGTGGACCAGTCAGTGACAGTCTACACCCTGGTGGACCTGTCAGTGACAGTCTACACCCAGGTGGACCAGTCAGTGACAGTCTACACCCTGGTGGACCAGTCAGTGACAGTCTACACCCTGGTGGACCAGTCAGTGACAGTCTACACCCTGGTGGACCAGTCAGTGACAGTCTACACCCTGGTGGACCAGTCAGTGACAGTCTACACCCTGGTGGACCAGTCAGTGACAGTCTACACCCTGGTGGACCAGTCAGTGACAGTCTACACCCTGGTGGACCAGTCAGTGACAGTCTACACCCTGGTGGACCAGTCAGTGACAGTCTACACCCTGGTGGACCAGTCAGTGACAGTCTACACCCTGGTGGACCAGTCAGTGACAGTCTACACCCTGGTGGACCAGTCAGTGACAGTCTACACCCTGGTGGACCAGTCAGTGACAGTCTACACCCTGGTGGACCAGTCAGTGACAGTCTACACCCTGGTGGACCAGTCAGTGACAGTCTACACCCTGGTGGACCAGTCAGTGACAGTCTACACCCTGGTGGACCAGTCAGTGACAGTCTACACCCTGGTGGACCAGTCAGTGACAGTCTACACCCTGGTGGACCAGTCAGTGACAGTCTACACCCTGGTGGACCAGTCAGTGACAGTCTACACCCTGGTGGACCAGTCAGTGACAGTCTACACCCTGGTGGACCAGTCAGTGACAGTCTACACCTGGTGGACCAGTCAGTGACAGTCTACACCCTGGTGGACCAGTCAGTGACAGTCTACACCCTGGTGGACCAGTCAGTGACAGTCTACACCCTGGTGGACCAGTCAGTGACAGTCTACACCCTGGTGGACCAGTCAGTGACAGTCTACACCCTGGTGGACCAGTCAGTGACAGTCTACACCCTGGTGGACCAGTCAGTGACAGTCTACACCCTGGTGGACCAGTCAGTGACAGTCTACACCCTGGTGGACCAGTCAGTGACAGTCTACACCCAGGTGTACCAGTCAGTGACACCCTACACCCTGGTGGACCAGTCAGTGACAGTCTACACCCTGGTGGACCAGTCAGTGACAGTCTACACCCTGGGGACCAGTCAGTGACAGTCTACACCCTGGTGGACCAGTCAGTGACAGTCTACACCCTGGTGACCAGTCAGTGACAGTCTACACCCTGGTGGACCAGTCAGTGACAGTCTACACCCTGGTGGACCAGTCAGTGACAGTCTACACCCTGGTGTACCAGTCAGTGACAGTCTACACCCTGGTGTACCAGTCAGTGACAGTCTACACCTGGTGGGCCAATCAGTGACAGTCTACACCCTGGTGTACCAGTCAGTGACAGTCTACACCCTGGTGTACCAGTCAGTGACAGTCTACACCCTGGTGTACCAGTCAGTGACAGTCTACACCCTGGTGTACCAGTCAGTGACAGTCTACACCCTGGTGTACCAGTCAGTGACACCCTACACCTGGTGGACCAGTCAGTGACAGTCTACACCCTGGTGGACAAGTCAGTGACAGTCTACACCCTGGTGGACCAGTCAGTGACAGTCTACACCCTGGTGGACCAGTCAGTGACACCCTACACCCTGGTGTACCAGTCAGTGACACCCTACACCCTGGTGTACCAGTCAGTGACAGTCTACACCCTGGTGTACCAGTCAGTGACTGTCTACACCCTGGTGTACCAGTCAGTGACTGTCTACACCCTGGTGGACCAGTCAGTGACACCCTACACCCTGGTGGACCAGTCAGTGACAGTCTACACCCTGGTGGACCAGTCAGTGACAGTCTACACCCTGGTGTACCAGTCAGTGACAGTCTACACCCTGGTGGACCAGTCAGTGACAGTCTACACCCTGGTGTACCAGTCAGTGACAGTCTACACCCTGGTGTACCAGTCAGTGACACCCTACACCCTGTGGTGGACCAGTCAGTGACAGTCTACACCCTGGTGTACCAGTCAGTGACAGTCTACACCCTGGTGTACCAGTCAGTGACAGTCTACACCCAGGTGGACCAGTCAGTGACAGTCTACACCCAGGTGGACCAGTCAGTGACAGTCTACACCCTGGTGGACCAGTCAGTGACAGTCTATACCCTGGTGTACCAGTCAGTGACAGTCTACACCCTGGTGTACCAGTCAGTGACACCCTACACCCAGGTGGACCGTCAGTGACAGTCTACACCCTGGTGTACCAGTCAGTGACCCCCTACACCCAGGTGGACCAGTCAGTGACAGTCTACACCCAGGTGGACCAGTCAGTGACAGTCTACACCCTGGTGGACCAGTCAGTGACAGTCTATACCCTGGTGTACCAGTCAGTGACAGTCTACACCCTGGTGGACCAGTCAGTGACAGTCTACACCCTGGTGTACCAGTCAGTGACAGTCTACACCCTGGTGGACCAGTCAGTGACAGTCTACACCCTGGTGGACCAGTCAGTGACAGTCTACACCCTGGTGTACCAGTCAGTGACACCCTACACCCTGGTGGACCAGTCAGTGACAGTCTACACCCTGGTGGACCAGTCAGTGACAGTCTACACCTGGTGGACCAGTCAGTGACAGTCTACACCCTGGTGTACCAGTCAGTGACACCCTACACCCTGGTGGACCAGTCAGTGACAGTCTACACCCTGGTGGACCAGTCAGTGACAGTCTACACCCTGGTGTACCAGTCAGTGACTGTCTACACCCTGGTGTACATCATGACTGTCTACACCCTGGTGTACCAGTCAGTGACTGTCTACACCCTGGTGGACCAGTCAGTGACAGTCTACACCCTGGTGTACCAGTCAGTGACACCCTACACCCTGGTGGAGTCATGACAGGTAGTTACAGACAATTCTTGTAATGTAAATTAAAATGATATAATTAGTAAGGCGTGTGGGCCTAAGTTAATGGTGCCATCACTCCTCAGTAATTAAGGTTACTAATTAGACTCCGGACTCGTGAAGAGCGCAGTCCCGCCCTAGTCTTTACTGGTTCATAATTAATGCATCTTATTAAATATGGGTCATTAACGTTTAGCAACCAACCAAACTGAGCTAGGACTAGTGTCTGACATCTACGGCCAATGACAGACTAGGCCTGGTCCTAGACGATCCTCTTAGCCAATCACAGCACCGCTAGGCCTAGTCGAATGTGCGCCGAGCCTTTCGAGGTCAATTAGCGAATGGCCAGCCTCCAGGTCGCTTCAGGCTGATTGGGTATGTCCTCTAGCCAGGGCGGAGTAGGCTCCTGAGCTGTTACAGGCAGCCTGGTGTCCGTCCCGTACCCCAGACCAGTCCCCCTCTCTATTTGGGTGAGGTCAGGAGGGTCATGACCACGTGACTCCCAAGTATTGGGGTTGACATCCAGGGCTTTGAGGGTCCCTTGAGGTAGTCCTTCAAAGGTTCTTCTGTCCCTCGACTGTACNTCAGAAAATAAATGATGTTTAACAGTGATAAATTTCAGGTACTCAGGTAAGGTTAAAAATGAGAGGACCTTAAACATAATACAGGGTATAAAACACAATCAATTGTACCCATAGTAGGAAAACAGCATGTCAAGGATTTGGGAATAATGATGTCTGACGACCTAACGTTTAGGGAGCATAACCAAGCAAATATGTGGCCACCAGAAAATGATAGGATTGGATTACGAGAACTTTCAAATCCAGGGATCCCATCACAATGGTGTACTCTTCAAGTCACTTGTGTTGTCCCGTCTTGAGTACTGCTCAGTACTCACTTCCCCTTCAGAGCAGGAGAGATTGCTGAAATAGAGGGAATACAGAGAACATATACGGCACGCATAGACGCGATAAAGCACCTAAATTATTGGGATCGTCTCAAAGCTCTCCAAATGTACTCACTAGAAAGAAGACGAGAGAGATATCAAATAATATACACCTGGAAGATACTGGAGGGCCAAGTACCAAATCTACACAGTAAAATAACAACGTACTGGAGTGAACGATATGGAAGAAAATGAAGAATAGAACCAGTGAAGAGCAGGGGTGCCATAGGCACAAGCAGAGAACACTGTATAAACATCAGAGGTCCGCGGTTGTTCAACGTCCTCCCAGCAAGCATAAGAAATATTGCCGGAACAACCGTGGACATCTTCAAGAGGAAACTAGATTTATTCCTCCAAGGAGCGCCGGACCAACCGGGCTTTGGTGGGCATGTGGGCCTGCGGGCCGTTCCAAGCAACAGCCTAGTGGACCAAACTCTCACAAGTTAAACCTGGCCTCGGGCCGGGCTTGGGGAGTAGAAGAACTCCCAGAACCCCATCAACCAGGTATCAACCATATCTGAGTGTTTGGACCAATACAGTTTTGACAGCAGAGATGGGATACCTAGATCTAATTCAACTTCAAACTTGTTACACGCTAATTTGGCTGCAATGTCTGTTTCATTATGATGGGTTATATTTATGTGTGAAGGTATCCATACAGAGGAGATTCGAGACCCTTTACTCTGTGCAGCAATTAGGTCATTTATAATTGGGAGTATGAGGTTCTTGCTGTCGATCTTCCAAGAGAAGTTTTCGATTGCTTGAAGAGCAAACTTTGAATCACAAAATATTATTCCTCCTCCAATGTTTTTAATGTACTGGTAGCTAGGTGTAATGCTGCTAGTTCTGCTTGTGTGGAGGTCAGCCAGTTGTTTAACCTGACACTGACAGTTTTTGTGCAAATATTATTTCTATAAAACCTACATGCTGCTGCAGTCCGTCCAGTAGGGGATTGGACTGAGCCGTAGGTGTAGACACAGTGCTCGTGAGATCTTAAACTCTCGCTGGAGGAGGCAATTGTTTCAAGAGTGACAGCTTTGAGAAGAGCAAGATTCTCATTATCTTTCTTGGTGACAGTTGTGTATGATACTTGAATGGTGGGGTACAGATAAAGAGGAATATCAGAGACAGGTAGATTGCACTTAAAAGGAATGTTAAGTTTGAGGAGATTGTAAGCACTGTTGCTCAGCCATTTATCATAAAAGGAGTGAGTTGGTATATCGGCACCAGTCAGAAGGGTGTTAACAGCACTAAATAATTTGTCTCTGAGCAATGTAGGAGATGTAGGGTCTCTCATGACTTTAAGGCAAAAGGTGGTGTTGACTTGCATCATTCTCTCTAGTATGGTTGGAAGCTTCAGTTCTTCCCGCATGTTGATGATTCTTGTGCATCTTGGAGCACCAAGAATTATCCTCATGGCCTCATTCTGTACTACTTCAAGTTTGTCCAACACAGAGGAGGGGAAATTAATTAAATGCAGAGCATTATAATCAACGAGAGATCTAACGAACATCATATAGAATAGTCTAGCATATTTAATATTGATACCAATATTCTTACCAGTAAGTTTTTTAAATGGTTTTAGTCTTTCTTTTAACCTACGGTTAGGGGAAGCCGGTCGGCTGAGCGGACAGCACGCTGGACTTGTGATCCTGTGGTCCTGGGTTCGATCCCAGGCGCCGGCGAGAAACGATGGGCAGCGTTTCTTTCACCCTATGCCTCTGTTACCTAGCAGTAAAATAGGTACCAGGGTGTTAGTTAGCTGTCACGGGCTGCTTCCTGGGGGTGCAGGCCTGGTCGAGGACCGGGCCGCGGGGACACTAAAAAGCCCCGAAATCATCTCAAGATAACGGTGTAGATCATTTACAATGTCACTGTTAATACCAACTCCATGGTATTTGTGCTGCCTACACGTTTCAATGTTCTGGTTGTTGACCTTGAAAGTTATAGGGACATGAGTATTCTCTCGGGGATGGAGAACTCTGGATTCAGTTATAGAGATAACAAGACCACATTCAATGTTTTTAGCAGCGAATGAATCACGTAGAGCTTGCAGTCTAGTTTGGGAATTTGCAACAATGCATATGTCATCGGCATAACAAATGACGGCTTCGTCAGGTAGTGTGGGAATATCAATTGTTAATTTATGCATCAGAACATTGAACAGTGTAGGACTTAGCACTCCACCCTGGGGTGTACCCAACTCAAAGGGTGCACAAAGTTTACTTTTGACCCCCTTGAAAAGGACTGAGGCGGTTCTGTTACTCAGGTAACCCCTGAGCCATGTCAACAGTCTTCCCTTAACTCCAAAAGAGGCTAGCTGTTCTAAGATTATTTCTCTGTTTGCTGTATCAAAGGCAGTTTGGAGATCAATAAATGCCGCCTGAGAGTTTGGTCCCTCTCTGATAAAATACTCAGCAAAGCAAGTTTGTTTGCTTCTTCCAGGAAGGAAACCATACAGGTTAGGGGCAAGGTGGGCTTGATTTGAAACATTAGTCTGTCGAGAATAATTCTCTCAAGAACTTTACACATGCACGACGTCAGAGAAATGGGTCTAAATTTTTGTGAATTAGGCTTGGGTATGGGTATTATGAGTGCCTGTGTCCAGCGGTCAGGTAAGACACCCTGCCTTAGACTTTGATTAAACAATTCTAGCAGAGGGCTATTTGGCAGCTCAGCAAGTACTCTCATGGTGTTGTATGTGATGCCATCCTCTCCAGGAGAGGTAGCCTTACCTTTCTTGAGTGCATGTTTAATTTCAAAGGGGGTTATGCCATAGTTATCATCAGGCCCTATTTCACTACAGGCAATTTCAATATTGAAGTTACGATTTATTTTGGTACCAGCCAGATGGTTTTGCACATCTAGGGGCAGGCTGCTTATACTAGCAGTGCTTGCATATTGCTGAAGCAGCATGTCGGCATAGTCTACGGGTGAATGGTGATCAAGTTGACGACTGCTAGGACGAGAAATCTTTTTAATTTTATTCCACATTTGGGATGAGGATGTTGCATGATTGATGCCTTGCAAAAACTGTTCCCAGTGCTGGTTATACACCTGTCCCTTTACCTCTCTAAACTCTCGGCTGGCTTTAAGAAATATGTTGAGGGTGTCAGCTGTTTTATGTGTTTTATACAGCTTTACATATTTTTTTTTTATTATTAATTCCTTAGGTACATCTGCATTAGTGCAGCTACCCTAGACTATATGAAGTGGAGTACAGTGTGTCAAAAAAGCTAACTAGTTGATGCTAGAAAATCCCCATCACACAGGATGGTTAGTCATACAGAGGCATGTGATAAGCAGTCTGCACTGGCAGATTCCGGATGCATTTTGAGGATATCATCAACACTAGATTGAATAAGGTAGCAGTGGTAATAAAGGTCCCCATCTCGCAGGATGGTTAGTCATACAGGGCCATATGTTTAGTAGCCTGCACTGGCAAATTTTGGGTGCACTGTGAGGATATCTTCAAGAATACGAGAGTGAATAATGTAATTGCAAAGCTCCAGGTGCCTCATGCCAACTGGTCTGAAAGGTCTAATAACTGGGCATTCAGTACATCCCCGAGAGAATACTCGTGTCCCTATAACTTTCAAGGTCAACAACCAGAACATTGAAACGTGTAGGCAGCACAAATACCATGGAGTTGGTATTAACAGTGACATTGTAAATGATCTACACCGTTATCTTGAGATGATTTCGGGGCTTTTTAGTGTCCCCGCGGCCCGGTCCTCGACCAGGCCTGCACCCCCAGGAAGCAGCCCGTGACAGCTAACTAACACCCTGGTACCTATTTTACTGCTAGGTAACAGAGGCATAGGGTGAAAGAAACGCTGCCCATCGTTTCTCGCCGGCGCCTGGGATCGAACCCAGGACCACAGGATCACAAGTCCAGCGTGCTGTCCGCTCAGCCGACCGGCTTCCCCTAACCGTAGGTTAAAAGAAAGACTAAAACCATTTAAAAAACTTACTGGTAAGAATATTGGTATCAATATTAAATATGCTAGACTATTCTATATGATGTTCGTTAGATCTCTCGTTGATTATAATGCTCTGCATTTAATTAATTTCCCCTCCTCTGTGTTGGACAAACTTGAAGTAGTACAGAATGAGGCCATGAGGATAATTCTTGGTGCTCCAAGATGCACAAGAATCATCAACATGCGGGAAGAACTGAAGCTTCCAACCATACTAGAGAGAATCATGCAAGTCAACACCACCTTTTGCCTTAAAGTCATGAGAGACCCTACATCTCCTACATTGCTCAGAGACAAATTATTTAGTGCTGTTAACACCCTTCTGACTGGTGCCGATATACCAACTCACTCCTTTTATGATAAATGGCTGAGTAACAGTGCTTACAATCTCCTCAAACTTAACATTCCTTTTAAGTGCAATCTACCTGTCTCTGATATTCCTCTTTATCTGTACCCCACCATTCAAGTATCATACACAACTGTCACCAAGAAAGATAATGAGAATCTTGCTCTTCTCAAAGCTGTCACTCTTGAAACAATTGCCTCCTCCAGCGAGAGTTTAAGATCTCACGAGCACTGTGTCTACACCGACGGCTCAGTCCAATCCCCTACTGGACGGACTGCAGCAGCATGTAGGTTTTATAGAAATAATATTTGCACAAAGACTGTCAGTGTCAGGTTAAACAACCGGCTGACCTCCACACAAGCAGAACTAGTAGCATTACACCTAGCTACCAGTACATTAAAAAACATTGGAGGAGGAATAATATTTTGTGATTCACAGTTTGCTCTTCAAGCACTCGAAAACTTCTCTTGGAAGATCGACAGCAAGAACCTCATACTCCCAATTATAAATGACCTAATTGCTGCACAGAGTAAAGGGTCTCGAATCTCCTCTGTATGGATACCTTCACACATAAATATAACCCATCATAATGAAACAGACATTGCAGCCAAATTAGCGTGTAACAAGTTTGAAGTTGAATTAGATCTAGGTATCCCATCTCTGCTGTCAAAACTGTATTGGTCCAAACACTCAGATATGGTTGATACCTGGTTGATACCTGGTTGATGGGGTTCTGGGAGTTCTTCTACTCCCCAAGCCCGGCCCGAGGCCAGGTTTAACTTGTGAGAGTTTGGTCCACTAGGCTGTTGCTTGGAGCGGCCCGCAGGCCCACATGCCCACCAAAGCCCGGTTGGTCCGGCGCTCCTTGGAGTTTATAAATCTAGTTTCCTCTTGAAGATGTCCACGGTTGTTCCGGCAATATTTCTTATGCTTGCTGGGAGGACGTTGAACAACCGCGGACCTCTGATGTTTATACAGTGTTCTCTGCTTGTGCCTATGGCACCCCTGCTCTTCACTGGTTCTATTCTGCATTTTCTTCCATATCGTTCACTCCAGTACGTTGTTATTTTACTGTGTAGATTTGGTACTTGGCCCTCCAGTATCTTCCAGGTGTATATTATTTGATATCTCTCGTCTTCTTTCTAGTGAGTACATTTGGAGAGCTTTGAGACGATCCCAATAATTTAGGTGCTTTATCGCGTCTGTGCGTGCCGTATATGTTCTCTGTATTCCCTCTATTTCAGCAATCTCTCCTGCTCTGAAGGGGGAAGTGAGTACTGAGCAGTACTCAAGACGGGACAACACAAGTGACTTGAAGAGTACAACCATTGTGATGGGATCCCTGGATTTGAAAGTTCTCGTAATCCATCCTATCATTTTTCTGGCTGTCACAATATTTGCTTGGTTATGCTCCCTAAACGTTAGGTCGTCAGACATCATTATTCCCAAATCCTTGACATGCTGTTTTCCTACTATGGGTACATTTGATTGTGTTTTATACCCTGTATTATGTTTAAGGTTCTCATTTTTACCTTACCTGAGTACCTGGAATTTATCACTGTTAAACATCATGTTATTTTCTGATGCCCAATCGAAAACTTTATTAATATTAGCTTGAAGTTTTTCAACGTCTTCAGCAGAGGTAATTTTCATACTGGTTTTTGTGTCATCTGCAAAGGATGATACGAAGCTGTGACTTGAATTTTTGTCTATATCTGATATGAGAATAAGGAACAGCAGTGGTGCAAGGACTGTACCCTGAGGTACAGAGCTTTTAACTGCACTTAGACCAGATTTTATATGGTTGACCGTTACTCGCTGAGTCCTGTTTGACAGAAAACTGAGTATCCAGCGTCCTACTTTACCGGTTATTCCCATTGACTTCATTTTATGTGCTATCACGCCATGGTCACATTTATCGAAAGCCTTTGCGAAGTCCGTGTATATCACATCAGCATTCTGTTTTTCTTCTAATGCCTCAGTGACTTTGTCGTAATGGTCAAGTAGCTGTGAGAGGCACGATCTTCCCGCTCGAAATCCATGTTGGCCTGGGTTGTGGAGGTCACTGGTCTCCATGAAATTGGTGACTCCAATTAAAATTGGTGAATCTGATAGGAAAGAAATTACTGACTCCCAATGACCTGAAACTACTAGTATAAAAAGCTATGATCTGTTCAGATCTGAAACCTATATCTATGGGCAGCACAGAACGTGGACCAGACTGTGCGACACAGTGGTTGCAAGGATCAGGTTGGGCTACCGTTACCTGTGGCAGGTGGCTGCAGGTGACGGATCTCCCAATCCTGAGCACTCCAGTTGCAAACTCTGGGAGCAGGAACTGCGGCACGATCTCCCACACTACATCACCCAATGCCCAGTTATTAGACCTTTCAGACCAATTGGCATGAGGTACCTGGAGCTTTGCAATTACTTTATTCACTCTCGTATTCTTGAAGATATCTTCACAGTGTACCCAAAATTTGTCAGTGCAGGCTACTAAACAATGTTAAAGGGAAGATAAAGGCAAGCAAAGCATCCGAGACTCATACATTTGTTTGAGTGCTTCTTGAAGTGGGAAGCAAGGGGGGGGGGGGGTTGAAGAAATACCTAGAGATTGGTAGAGATGGAGACTGTGTAGGGGAGACAGACAGACCCGGGCAATGCCGGGTACCCCTGCTTGATAGGGTTCTCGGAGTTCTTCTTCTCCCCAACCCCGGTACGAGGCCAGGCTTGACTTGTGAGAGTTTGGTCCACCAGGCGTCTCATCTTGGGCCACCAGCTTTGGGAGTGGGGCGTCTCATATTGGGCCACCAGCTGTGGGAGCGGGGCGTCTCATCTTGGGCCACCAGCTGTGGGAGTGGGGCGTCTCATCTTGGGCCACCAGCTGTGGGAGCGGGGCGTCTCATCTTGGGCCACCAGCTGTGGGAGTGGGGCGTCTCATCTTGGGCCACCAGCTGTGGGAGTGGGGCGTCTCATCTTGAGCCACCAACTGTGGGAGTGGGGCGTCTCATCTTGGGCCACCAGCTGTGGGAGCGGGGCGTCTCATCTTGGGCCACCAGCTGTGGGAGTGGGGCGTCTCATCTTGGGCCACCAGCTGTGGGAGTGGGGCGTCTCATCTTGGGCCACCAGCTGTGGGAGCAAGGCGTCTCATCTTGGGCCACCAGCTGTGGGAGCGGGGCGTCTCATCTTGGGCCACCAGCTGTGGGAGCGGGGCGTCTCATCTTGGGCCACCAGCTGTGGGAGCAAGGCGTCTCATCTTGGGCCACCAGCTGTGGGAGCAAGGCGTCTCATCTTGGGCCACCAGCTGTGGGAGCAAGGCGTCTCATCTTGGGCCACCAGCTGTGGGAGCAAGGCGTCTCATCTTGGACCACCAGCTGTGGGAGTGGGGCGTCTCATCTTGGGCCACCAGCTGTGGGAGCAAGGCGTCTCATCTTGGGCCACCAGCTGTGGGAGTGGGGCGTCACATCTTGGGCCACCAGCTGTGGGAGTGGGGCGTCTCATCTTGGGCCACCAGCTGTGGGAGCAAGGCGTCTCATCTTGGGCCACCAGTTGAGGGAGCGGGGCGTCTCATCTTGGGCCACCCGCTGTGGGAGTGGGGCGTCTCATCTTGGGCCATCAGCTGTGGGAGCGGGGCGTCTCATCTTGGGCCACCAGCTGTGGGAGTGGGGCGTCTCATCTTGGGCCACCAGCTGTGGGAGCGGGGAGGCTCATCTTGGACCACCAGCTGTGGGAGTGGGGCGTCTCATCTTGGGCCACCAGCTGTGGGAGCAAGGCGTCTCATCTTGGGCCACCAGCTGTGGGAGTGGGGCGTCTCATCTTGGGCCACCAGCTGTGGGAGCAAGGCGTCTCATCTTGGGCCACCAGCTGTGGGAGTGGAGCGTCTCATTTTGGGCCACCAGCTGTGGGAGCGGAGCGTCACATTTGGGCCACCAGCTGTGGGAGTGGGGCGTCTCATCTTGGGCTACCAGCTGTGGGAGCAAGGCGTCTCATCTTAGGCCACCAGCTGTGGGAGTAGGGCGTCTCATCTTGGGCCACCAGCTGTGGGAGCAAGGCGTCTCATCTTGGGCCACCAGCTGTGGGAGTGGAGCGTCTCATCTTGGGCCACCAGCTGTGGGAGCGGAGCGTCACATCTTGGGCCACCAGCTGTGGGAGTGGGGCGTCTCATCTTGGGCCACCAGCTGTGGGAGCAAGGCGTCTCATCTTGGGCCACCAGCTGTGGGAGTGGGGCGTCTCATCTTGGGCCACCAGCTGTGGGAGCGGGGCGGCTCATCTTGGACCACCAGCTGTGGGAGTGGGGCGTCTCATCTTGGGCCACCAGCTGTGGGAGCGGGCGTCTCATCTTGGGCCACCAGCTGTGGGAGTGGGGCGTCTCATCTTGTGCCACCAGCTGTGGGAGCGGGGCATCTCATCTTGGGCCACCAGCTGTGGGAGCGGGGCGTCTCATCTTGGGCCACCAGCTGTGGGAGCGGGGCGTCTCATCTTGGGCCACCAGCTGTGGGAGAAAGGCGTCTCATCTTGGGCCACCAGCTGTGGGAGTGGGGCGTCTCATCATGGGCCACCAGCTGTGGGAGCAAGGCGTCTCATCTTGGGCCACCAGCTGTGGGAGTGGGGCGTCTCATCTTGGGCCACCAGCTGTGGGAGCGGGGCGTCTCATCTTGGGTCACCAGCTGTGGGAGTGGGGCGTCTCATCTTGGACCACCAGCTGTGGGAGTGGGGCGTCTCATCTTGGACCACCAGCTGTGGGAGTGGGGCGTCTCATCTTGGGCCACCAGCTGTGGGAGTGGGGCGTCTCATCTTGGGCCACCAGCTGTGGGAGCGGGGCGTCTCATCTTGGGCCACCAGCTGTGGGAGTGGGGCGTCTCATCTTGGGCCACCAGCTGTGGGAGCGGGGCGTCTCATCTTGGGCCACCAGCTGTGGGAGTGGGGCGTCTCATCTTGGGCCACCAGCTGTGGGAGTGGGGCTTCTCATCTTGGGCCACCAGCTGTGGGAGCGGGGCGTCTCATATTGGGCCACCAGCTGTGGGAGTGGGGCGTCTCATCTTGGGCCACCAGCTGTGGGAGCGGGGCGTCTCATATTGGGCCACCAGCTGTGGGAGTGGAGCGTCTCATATTGGGCCACCAGCTGTGGGAGTGGGGCGTCTCATCTTGGGCCACCAGCTGTGGGAGCGGGGCGTCTCATATTGGGCCACCAGCTGTGGGAGTGGGGCGTCTCATCTTGGGCCACCAGCTGTGGGAGCGGGGCGTCTCATATTGGGCCACCAGCTGTGGGAGTGGAGCGTCTCATATTGGGCCACCAGCTGTGGGAGTGGGGCGTCTCATCTTGGACCACCAGCTGTGGGAGTGGGGCGTCTCATCTTGGGCCACCAGCTGTGGGAGTGGGGCGTCTCATCTTGGGCCACCAGCTGTGGGAGCGGGGCGTCTCATCTTGGGCCACCAGCTGTGGGAGTGGGGCGTCTCATCTTGGGCCACCAGCTGTGGGAGTGGAGCGTCTCATCTTGGGCCACCAGCTGTGGGAGTGGGGCGTCTCATCTTGGGCCACCAGCTGTGGGAGTTGGGCGTCTCATATTGGGCCACCAGCTGTGGGAGCGGGGCGTCTCATATTGGGCCACCAGCTGTGGGAGTGGGGCGTCTCATCTTGGGCCACCAGCTGTGGGAGCAGGGCGTCTCATCTTGGGCCACCAGCTGTGGGAGTGGGGCGTCTCATCTTGGGCCACCAGCTGTGGGAGCGGGGCGTCTCATCTTGGGCCACCAGCTGTGGGAGCGGGGCGTCTCATCTTGGGCCACCAGCTGTGGGAGTGGGGCGTCTCATCTTGGGCCACCACCTGTGGGAGTGGGGCGTCTCATCTTGGGGCACCAGCTGTGGGAGCGGGGCGTCTCATCTTGGGGCACCAGCTGTGGGAGCGGGGCGTCTCATCTTGGGCCACCACCTGTGGGAGCGGGGCGTCTCATCTTGGGGCACCAGCTGTGGGAGCGGGGCGTCTCATCTTGGGCCACCAGCTGTGGGAGCGGGGCGTCTCATCTTGGGCCACCAGCTGTGGGAGCGGGGCGTCTCATCTTGGGCCACCAGCTGTGGGAGCGGGGCGTCTCATCTTGGGCCACCAGCTGTGGGAGCGGGGCGTCTCATCTTGGGCCACCAGCTGTGGGAGCGGGGCGTCTGATCTTAGAATAACGAGACCCGGTTGGTCCGCCTCTTCAGGCAAGAACTTATCTAAATGCTTCTTGAAGTCATCCACCTTTGTCCCGGATATTTGCAGGAAGGGAAATACCCATCCAGCAATAATGCTCGCTGGGAGGGTGTTGAACAACCATGGACCTCTGATGTTCAGTGTTCTCTGATTGTGCCTATGGCACCTCTACTCCTCACTGGTAGACCTGATCGTATTTGATTGTTACTCTTTGACTGTACAGGGAGGGGGGGGGGTACCATGGGATGGGTGACACGGAGGCAATTGGATAGGGTGCAGAGGGGCAATAAGAGACAGGGCGTGGGTGTGGGATGGAGCGAGGTGCAGAGGTGGGAGTGACGCTCCCCCACACCACACTGTGGGAGTGACGCTCCCCCACACCACACTGTGGGAGTGACGCTCCCCCACACCACACTGTGGGAGTGTCGCCGCCCTTACCTCCGCTAACAATTCATTTCATGGTGTAGTGTTCCAGTCTTGTCCTGTACTTCTGAATACCTTGTAATACAACATTTACTAAGAGGAGATCAATGCCATGTTTCAATGTGGCATCTGTTGTCTCTTGGTTGGAAAACTTCACCCAAACAGGTGTGCTTGCGGCATTATCATCAGATCCAATTGTGTGAGATACTTGTAGCTGATATACTGCTGACTCAGAGCCCAGGCTCCTCACTGTCTCTCCTGGCCGGTACCATGCAATGTGTAGTCTATCATGCCTCGCCTCAAGTAATCCCCCGGATTACAACTGTTCTCTTCCTCTGTGATTCTCCGTGGCTCTTACCTCTCTCATTACTGCATCACTTCCTGCATCTCTCACCACCCCTTCATTCCTCATTTCACCATTTCCATTCTCACAAACTGGACCAATTGTCGGAGTTTGCTCCTCAAATTTTCGAAATCTCCTCTGTCACTGTCTTATCCAGACAGATTCTGTCTCTAGCCATTGCTCTCCCGTCCCTCTCACTCCTTGTGCCTCATGCACCTATTCTCTCGTCCAGCCATTCATGTGCCTCTTCACACTCTTTCTTTATTCTCTCTAATTCCTTCATTACAGTCAGCAGTCATCATCTGCTTCTCTTTCACCATCTTGTCCTGCAGTTTATGGTCTAGTTCTAGTTGTGAGTGTGTGTGTTTGTGACTGCCTAACTCTCACTGCCTGTCTCACTCTCACAATCACCGCCTGTCTCACTCTCACAATCACTGCCTGTCTCACTCTCACAATCACCGCCTGTCTCACTCTCACAATCACTGCCTGTCTCACTCTCACAATCACCGCCTGCCTCACTCACAATCACTGCCCTCACTCTCACAATCACTGCCTGTCTCACTCTCACAATCACTGCCTGTCTCACTCTCACAATCACTGCCTGTCTCACTCTCACAATCACTGCCTGTCTCACTCTCACAATCACTGCCTGTCTCACTCACAATCACCGCCTGCCTCACTCACAATCACTGCCCTCACTCTCACAATCACTGCCTGCCTCACTCTCACACTCACTGCCTGCCTCACTCACAATCACTGCCTGCCTCACTCTCACAATCACCGCCTGCCTCACTCTCACAATCACTGCCTGCCTCACTCTCACAATCACTACCTGCCTCACTCTCACAATCACTGCCTGTCTCACTCTCACAATCACTGCCTGTCTCACTCTCACAATCACTGCCTGTCTCTCACAATTACCGCCTGTCTCACTTTCACAATCACTACCTGCCTCACTCTCACTGCCTACCTCACTCTCACAATCACTACCTGTCTCACTCTCACTGCCTGCCTCACTCTCACTCTCACTGCCTGCCTCACTCTCACAATCACTACCTGCCTCACTCTCACTGACCACTAGCCCCAAGGTGTGGTGGGTGTGGTGGCCCTGCTGGAGGAGGCCAGCAGGGCCACCACAGGGCCCGGGTAATCCTCCAGCAGAGCTGCTGCCCCTGTCAAGATGGCACACGCCCTCTCCTTGACACACTCCTCCTACACACTTACTCCTCTACCTCCACCACTCCTCACCTACAGTCTTCACCCCACGTTAAATCATACTTTCATTGAATTGGAATTGTGTACCACAGTGTTATATGTATGGGGTCTGACACAGGTCTATACCAGAGGTAACACACACACACACACACACACACACACACACACACACACACGCCACACACACACACACACACACACACACGGGGCCAGGTAGCCTGGTGGATAGCATGCAGGACTCGTAATTCTGTGGCGCGGGTTCGATTCCCGCACCCGGCAGAAACAAATGGGCAAAGTTTCTTTCACCCTGAATGCCCCTGTTACCTAGCAGTAAATAGGTACCTGGGAGTTAGTCAGCTGTCACGGGCTGCTTCCTGGGGTGTGTGTGTGTGTGGTGTGAAAAAAAAAAAAAAAAAAAAAAAAAAAAAAAAAAAAAAAAAAAAAAAAAAAAGTAGTTAGTGTAGTTAGTAAACAGTTGATTAACAGTTGAGAGGCGGGCCGAAAGAGCAAAGCTCAACCCCCGTAAAATACAACTAAGTGAATACACACACACGCACACACACACACGCACGCACGCACGCACACGCACGCACGCACGCACACACACGCACACACACACACCACACACGCACACACACACACACACATACACACACACACACCACACACACACACACACACACACACACACACACACCACCACCACACACGCACGTACACACACACGCACGCACGCACGCCACACACACGCACACGCACACACACACACACCACACA
>WNGS01017717.1:0-20787 GCA_020271785.1 Procambarus virginalis | reverse complement strand
AAGGAAGTTAGTTATTTCCCTATCCCAGGTTCTCCTTTACAGAACAGGTTCTCAGGACCCTACCGTGTTAAGGAGTGCCGGAACAACTTCAACTACGTTCTCGAGACACCCGATAGGCGGCGGAAGACCCAGCTGTGCCACATTAATTTACTCAAGCCCTACCATGGGGTTCCTCCCACTGTGTTAACCAATTTCACCTCATTTACAGGTCCATACAGCCACAGTGAGACCTTCCCTGCTTCTCCTTCCGAGAGCACTGACACTGAGCCAGCGCTCTCTAACTCGGAAATCCTTACTAACCTTCAACATCATTTTCAGGACGATAATAGTGCTCCACTAATCAAACTCGTCAGAGAATATCAAGAGTTGTTTCGAGATGACCCCCAAGAGTGTACTGTGACTCGGCACGACATCCAACTGCTACCTGACACCCAGCCGATTCGCCAACCATTCTACCGAATCAGCCCGAGCAAAACGGAAGTCATGCGGGCTGAGGTACAGTATCTCTTGGACCATGGACTGGCTACCCCCTGTGAGTCCCCCTGGGCCTCACCATGCATCCTGGTACCCAAACCTCACGGCAAAATCCGTCTGTGTACGGATTATAGGAAGTTGAACCAGGTCACAGTGAAGGACGCCTACCCAATACCCAGAGTAGACGACATTTTGGATGCCATTGGTAATGCCCGCTACCTGTCTCAGGTAGACCTACTAAAGGGCTACTACCAGGTGAGTTTAACGGAGCGAGCTAAGGTACTGTCCGCCTTTATAACCCCCTTTGGTCTCTACAGGTACCATCGCCTTCCCTTTGGACTCTGCAATGCCCCAGCCACCTTTCAGAGAGCTGTCAACCGCGTCATCCAGGGCTTGGAAAACACCTATGCCTATTTGGACGACATTGTGATAGCATCCAACACCTGGAGCGAACACCTGCTCCAGCTACAACGATTGTTCTACAAGCTCCTGAAAGCCGGCCTCACCATCAATTTGGGCAAGTCCACCTTCGCGAAAGGTAAAGTGCGGTACCTGGGTCATGTTATAGGGAGTGGCAACCTGGCTCCGTTAAACATTCACATTCAAGCAATCCAACAGTATCCACAGCCTACTACCAGGAAGCAGCTCCTGCGCTTCCTTGGTCTTGCTTCCTATTACCGTAGGTTTGTGAAGAATTTTAGCACTGTTGCAACCCCATTAATCACCTTAACCAGTCCCAAGCAACGGTATAATTGGACCAGAGAGCAAACCGTTGCATTCGAACAACTCAAATTCCTCCTCTGTTCTAATCCCATTCTCGCCTCACCAGATATCAAGAAGCCTTTCATCCTCCATGTCGACGCCAGTGGTACCGGCATCGGAAGTGTCTTAATGCAGCAGCGAGGCGAGGAGGTTCTACCTGTCAGCTACTACAGTTACAAGTTGAAGCCTCATCAGAAGAACTACAGTACTATAGAGAAGGAACTCCTGTCCATCGTCCTGAGCTTACAACACTTTGCACCATATCTGCACGGTGCTAGGTCCACTACCATCTATTCGGACCACAACCCTCTGAGATTTTTACATCAAGCCCAATTTAATAACCAACGTCTGCTGCGATGGGCTTTATATCTTCAAGGCTTCAACTTAAAGATCTGCTACATCAAGGGGCCTGATAACATCATCGCTGATGCCCTCTCCAGAGTGCATGAGGTAGAGGCAGCTCCACCTCCCACTCTACCTCCAGTGGACGTGATTCACCCGAAACGGCAGGCTTCGGGGGAGAGTTGTGACGATAATCTCTTATCAGAGATTTAGCCTGCCATTTCTGCGAATCACTCCTGTCCTCATCAACGTACAAGATACGTTTTGTAGTGGCTAAACGTATTATAAGCTCGCCACACGTACCAGCAACTCCCTCCTTCCCCCCCACTGCTGCACCTGGTCGACGCGCCGAACCCTGCAACGGCCTAACTAGCGACTGCGACCATCCAGCTTCCTCATTGGCCGCCAACCAACACTCCACTCCGGCTCCCCGCCAATCACAAGACCTCACCAGTTATTGTTGGAGTCCCTTGCGTTTCTGCCAGCCAGAATATTGTGTGCTCGCAAGCTGTGAACTCCTAAGTGACTCACTCTGTGTGGTCAAGTAGAGGTTCATAGTTAGTGCATATATTCCAGCATTCATATTTTACTTACTTTTGTATGTCAATTCTCCTCCCCATTAACGTAATCTATTTTCATGTTTATATTGTTTATTGTTTTTGCCAGTAAGCCAAGTTTTTGCATTTATTTCAATTTGTGTTTTCTTATTGTTATTAAAATCCATATTTTTTATTATTGCTTTTCGTCTTTACAACCTTACCACAGATTACCAAATCACGCAGTCATTCTTTTTTTTCTCTTTTTTTTTTTTTTTTTTTTTATATTATATGTGGCCCAGCACTGACAACTGCTAGTTGGAAGACTGCCGACCACCATTTCCAACTCGTTACCGTCACAATATATATATATATATATATATATATATATATATATATATATATATATATATATATATATATATATATATATATATTATATATATATAATACATTACATTTTTTGGGGCAACACGTGAGGAACACAAATGCAAACAAGCCTGAATGGTCCCCAGGACTAGATACAACTGAAAAGAGGTGATGTGATAAAATGCTATGCCCAAGATAACCATCCAGGTGCCGGCGGGGAAGTGGTTCATATAGCTCAGGCTATCACTTCCTTATGTCCGGTCGTGATGGTCAAGTGGTTTAGGCATCCTGTACATACCAGTTGCGTTGCTCCTGGGAGTATGGGTTCGAGTCACTTCTGGGTGTGAGTTTTCAGTTGTATCTAGTCCTGGGGACCATTCAGGCTTGTTTGCATATATATATATATATATATATTTATATATATAATATATATATATATATATAAGACAATAAAGGTGAAAACATAGGGGATACATAAGAGATAAATGTGAGGTGAAACATAAGAACATAGAGGTAACATGCATAGAAAGCCTATTGGCCCATACGGGGCAGTTCATATGTACATACAAAGATTAATCCAGTGTAATTGGCCTGTTATGTTGAACATTGTCTTCTGTGTTGGCATCGTTATGTTCTGGTCTTGTCCTTACTCTCATGGTGGGTAGAGTAAATAGTTCCGTGATTTGAGTGTTCATCGTAGGTTGTTCTATTCTTATGTGAATTGCTTCAAGAATTTGTAATCTTCTTGCATCTTGGGTTTTGTCTATTATGCATGTATTTTTGTTCAACACTTCTCTTGTTAGGGTGATATCATGGGCTTGTCTCATGTGATTCCTAGGGGCACCGGTTTGAAGATGGCATGTCAAACGCCTCGTCAGCTTAGTCGACGTCATACCTATGTACTTAGATTGAAGGTTACATCCTTCGTGGGGGCAAGTGTATATGTATACAACGCTTGACTGCTGTAGAGGGTTTTCTGTCGGCTTCGGGCTGTTTTTTATAAAGAGTTCAGAAGTCTTCTTGGTTTTGTAGAATATTATATGGTTTATGTTTTGGTTAGGAGTAGTGCTTTTTACTCCTTTACGGATTATTTCTTTCATTATTCTTTCCTCTTTTATATGTTCACTGTGCATGGTTGATTTGTAATATAATTTTATTGGAGGTATTGAGGTTTCTGTTCTAGGTTCTGGATTATACCAACGGTCCAAGTGTCTTCTTATAGCAGCGTTTATTTCCGCGTTGCTAAATCCGTTGTTCACCAATACCTGAGTTACTCTTTCAAACTCTCTACTCACGTTGCTCCATTCAGAGCAGTGGGTAAGCGCTCGACGAATATAAGCATTGAGGACACTAGCTTTGTATCTTTGGGGGCACTCACTTCTTCCGTTCTGGCATAATCCTATGTTGGTGGGCTTGGTATATACGTTGGTGCTTAAAGAGGTTCCTGTTTTTGTTATTAGTACATCCAAGAATAGCAGACTGTTATTTTCACTATTTTCATGTGTAAATCGCAGTACTGACTCTCTCTCTAGATGTCTTTTTAGGTCAATTAGTTCATCTGAATCTTCTACTAATACGAATATGTCATCTACATAACGGCAATATACAAATGGTTTTTGTCTGCTACTGAAGACCCTGTCTTCGATGGTTCCCATATAAAAATTAGCAAATAAAACTCCAAAGGGAGAGCCCATTGCTACTCCGTCTATTTGTAAATACATGTCTCCTTGTGGACTGATGAAAGGGGCTTCCTTTGTACATGCTTCGAGAAGACTCTTCAAATGTGGCTCAGGTATGTCTAATTTGGGGGTGCTCTCGTCTCTGTATACTCTGTCCAGTATCATTCCTATGGTTGTGTCGACCGGGACGTTGGTAAATAGGGATTCCACGTCCAGGGAAGCAATGATTCCATCGGGCTGGGTAGATTTGATTAATTCTAGGAAATCGGCTGATGATTGTAGACTATACTTACTTGGAGTGTATGGAGCAGCCAAGAATGCAAAGAGGATGTTTCCGAGCCACTGTCTACCATATTTAATAAATCAATAGAGTTAGGTAGAGTCATGGAAGGTATATATATATAACTAATGTCACTGTTCTCATTGCAGTCCCAGAATCATACTTGACTGTAGGAATTTATCACATTCAGTCATCCAGGTTAAATAAAATGTAATTAAGCTAGAATCTTAGCCTCCCAAGAGTTAACAGGGGAAATGAAATCGCCTATGACTTCTACCCCTGCAACTCTAGTTCGGGACATCCGTCCTGTACAAAGTAACGTACAAATGTGTGATTACTCCAACTGTTCTCATTGCAGTCCCAGAATCATACTTGACTGTAGGAATTTATCACATTCAGTCATCCGGGTTAAATAAAATGTAATTAAGCTAGAATCTTAGCCTCCCAAGAGTTAACAGGGGAAATGAAATCGCCTATGACTTCCTATGACGAACTAGAGTTGCCCCTGCAACTCTAGTTCGGGACATCCGTCCTGTACAAAGTAACATACAAATTTGTGATTACTAACTATTAACACCAAATTAATCTAATAATTCGAAGGAGGAGTATTGGTGTTTGTCTGTCCTAAGTACTGGACTTCAACCTGCGTTCAGCCCTTGGGGAATTATGTCGGAAATCCTGACACCATTTACTACCATTTAATACAATAGGCGGATAATATTGCTGCTGGATTGTATAAACAATTTAATTCATAAAGGATGTGGCGCAGAGGAATTTTCCTAGGAAGAAAACGAGATATCATTGCCACGCCGCTATTAATTTTACCAGCTAATTCTGTTGGGAATTATTCTTAATACAGCAGTTTTTGGACTGTTAACATCATAAAAACATCTCACTTGAATTAACTTAATTATTATTACCAAACAAGAGTAAATGTGACCTTTCATCTTTTTTTTTGAGATATATACAAGAGTTGTTACATTCTTGTACAGCCACTAGTACGTGTAGCGTTTCGGGCAGGTCCCTGGAATACGATCCCCTGCCGCGAAGAATCGTTTTTTTCATCCAAGTACACATTTTACTGTTGCGTTAAACAGAGGCTACAGTTAAGGAATTGCGCCCAGTAAATCCTCCCCGGCCAGGATACGAACCCATGACATAGAGCTCGCGGAACGCCAGGCGAGTGTCTTACCACTACACCACGGAGACTGTTTCGTGGTGCTCTTATCTGGATAAGAGAGCCAGAGCGTCAGTGGAGGAGGGCCAGTAGTCAGCCAATGTTAATTTAACAAATCGCTGGAGCAAATTTATCTCCTAGAATTTTCGCTTGGACAGCTGTGTTACAGAATTAAAGTGCTTCTGTTATCGACACGCAACTAAGTTTACCATAAGGAAAGTGTATTACCGAAACCCTGTTTATTATCTTTACATTCCTAGCCAGTTATGTTAGGTATATATAGGGCGAACTGGTTAGCACACGAGTCCGTGACCAACCCATGATGAGCAATATTCTCATCTCTTTATTGAAATTACCAATATTTCCTCTGATATAGCTGTCATATATTAGGATTACTGCTATTATTTGTAAGTTCCCTCTGACAGGAACAGAAGAGGAAGATTTAACACTAGTAACCTAGTATTCCAGGCCTGGTCGAGGACCGGGCCGCGGGGACACTAAAAAGCCCCGAAATCATCTCAAGATAACCTCAAGATAAGAACCTCCAGTACATGAGTTGGAGGCCAGCCAAACCCCACAAAGTGGAACAACTGGCTTATTGATCCGTGTTCATACTGGTTGTCTAGGATATAACAACAATAAGATATGGCCGTCCCATTTTAGTTAATATATATTTGTAGTCTAATACTGTAGTGAATTTCTGCTAATCAATAATTTTGATTAACGACATATAAACCATAAACCCCCATAATGTGTAAGGCAAGCGATATGTGAGCATTTTAAGCAATACAGTCCACTTTTAACCATCATAAAATTTGCTATCGAAATATATAAATACAAAATATAAATTACTATATACATTAATACAAATTAAATAGATATAAATCTCACAGGTCAATTTCCCACAAATGCTTCCATTTCTCTCACCCTACCCATTAACATTGGTGTTCCACAGGGCAGTAAACATAGCCCTCTCCTCTTTCTCATCTACATTAATGACCTTCCAAATGCCTCTCAACACCAGTTTTATTTGCTGATGACACAACCTTCCTTTTCTCCTGTCCTAACCCTCTTGCTCTGAATGAAACAGTCAATACTGAACTAAATAAAGTCCATCTTCGGCTAACTTCTAACAAACTCACCCATAACATTGACAAAACCTTCTATATTTTGTTTGGTCAAAATAATATAAGAATAAACAAAATCCAAATTAGTAACTTATCAATAGTAAGTTGCTTGATGTTCTCATCGATAACAAGCTGAATTTCCAGGGCCACATTCAAAATATAGCAAAAAAGTTTCTAAAACTGTTGGCATTCTTTCTATCAGATATTATGTACATCGCCTTGCCCTGGTAATGCTCTATTACTCTCTCATCTATCTTTATCTCAATTATGGTATTTGTGCTTTGGATTCTACTACCCAAAATCATCTACTTCTTCTAATTACTCAACACAACTCTGCTATTAGAACAATAACAAACTCTGGCTCCAGACATCACTCAGCACCCTTACTTAAATATTTGAATATGTTAGATATTAAATCACTGCACATCCTCTCAAGTGTACTCTATATATTTAAAACTCTGAACCGTAATGTCAATCCTGATCTTAAACGTTTCCTAGAAGGTTTTAACAGAACCCATTGGCACCACACCAGAAACAAATACCTATTTGATATTCCAAGAGTGCTACTTAAACCAAACTAGTAATGCTCTGCAAATCAAGGGGACCCGAAATGTGGAATGTGCCTCCCAATCATGTAAAATGCTGTACCTCTTTCAACCAGTTTAAGAGAAAAACTAAGTTCTTCCTAATAAACTCCATGTAGCCTGCCTTACCCCCCTTAATGTCAACCCATGTGTTGCTATTTTCAAACAAGACTATTTGTTGACCAACTTGTATAACTACTGATTTCTGTCATGTTTTATTCTTTTATTTTTTTATTTTCCCCTTTTTCCCTTTTTCAACTTAATTTATGCTTTGATCTCAATTAGTATTAAGTTATAGTCTAAGTGTTTTTTCCCCACACCTTGCCCGAAACGCTGTGCGTGTTCGTGGCTTTATGTATTGTATGTATTAGCTCTATCTAGAAATCCAACATTATATTTGTAACTCATCATGTAGTTACCCAAACTAGGTAACTGGGTAGGGTACCCAACCAAACTAGTTTGGGTAACTAGTTGCCTAGTTACCCAAACTGCTAGGTACATTTACCTGAATAAACATTTGATTTGATTTGAATCAATAAAAGATCTCACAGTATGCCATGTGAATACCATTGAATGTGAAAAGAGTTGTGCCCTGGCAGCCGTAGAGTGAGAACGTCTTGCCGACCCTCCCTGGTTGATGGGGTTGTTTGCCGCTTTGGTCGCCAGGTGGTGTGGGCGTCTCTGCCCTCCCAGTTGTTGCTGCCTGGCTGCGAGTTTGACATGGGTGGCCATCTTCCCCCTGTTGTGCGTGTGAACTCTGTGGGCCTGGAGTTCACTAGTCGGGCTGGATATCCGGAAATCGAGGTGGTTATATGTGACATGCTTCGTATCCTGGTGGAGGCTATCTACGGTGTGGAGCTTGTAACAGCCCACTGGGTTGTTCTCAAGTTCGTGAGGGAGGAGGAGTACCGAGATTTCCTCCATCGTTACGAGGGGCATACGTTACCGTTGCTGAGTGGTGCCGGCTCTGTGGCAATTTTGGACTGTAGTGGTGCCCTGACTTATGTCAGTGTCCATGGGGTGCCCCTGGAGTTTCCTGAAGACCTCCTCCGGCGTTACTTCGGGAGATTTGGTGCTGTTGTAAGCGTGCAGGTGAACACGCCCTCCTCGGGAGATATGCTGGAAGGTGGACGAACATTCGTACCTTGGGAATGCGCCTGCGGTCGGATATACCATCTTCTGTCCGGCTTATGGGCTACTATGTCCGGGTGTATTATGCCCGGCAACCCCGTACCTGTTTCCGGTATGGCATGTTGGGCCATAAGACTGCCGGGTGATCTAAGGCCCGGCTGCTCCTGTCAACTGATTCCAGGAAGAGGATTTCCCGCCACTCCCTCTGGAGGAGGACTCCGGAGGTGAGGAGGTAAGTGTCCCGTTAGCTGCTGCGGCTCACCCTGCTTCAACCGACACTCCTCCGGTTGTTACAGACCCTCCTCCGGGTATTGCAGTGCCGTCGGATGGTCTACCTGCTCCTGTCACTGTCCCCGCTGCTCCTGTGGGCCTTCCTGGTGCTCACTGTGAGGTGTCGCCATCTTCTACCTCGTCATCGGCTGCTGCACCTGGCCCTGTGTCCGTGCCTCGGGTCCCGGCTGTGCTGGGTGCTGGGGTGGCTGCGGAGCCTCCTGCTGTGTGTGGCCCGGTTCCCCTCTGTGGTGGAGGCTGCTGCCGTTCTGCGTCAGGCGTCGGTTTGTCCGGCTAGTGGTACCCGTGTTTCTGGGTCCACTTCCGGCACTTACGATATCTGGCCGGAGCCCAAACGTTCCCGGCGTTCGTCATTTGCCTGGGCCGATGTTGATGACTTCAGTGACTGTGGGTCTTCAGGTGTTGACGGTGTGGATCCGGATACGTCGATGTCTCTGCAGTTAGTGGTGGCGGAAGTCCATGTGCCTGCTGGTGCTGGTGCCCGTGTCTCTGATGTGCCTTCGGTTCTTTCTCCGCCAGGGGACTCTCCGCAGTGGGGGGTGGTGGCTTCCGCTGCCAGGGATGGTGTGGATGCTGGTGCTGGGCGTGTCCTGGTAGTGACGTTACAGAAGAATGCGCGCAGTCCAGGTTCCCTGCAGTCGTCTGGTGGTGTGCCCGTGGCCGCGGGTGCCCCTGTGGTAGTGCCCTCTGTCAAGTTCGCTCCTGTGAGGGTGTGCGTTTGGGAACTGGGGACGTGTTGCCGGCGATTGTGATGCCGCCGGGTCACTGGACAGCGATTGCCGATTTAATGCTGTCTGACGAACCAGAGAACTATCATGGTGGGCAGGTTCCCTGCATGTGGGGACAAGTGGCGGTTATTCGCCTCGTAAGTAATTCCATCTGGGTCCCCTGTTTGCGGGTGTTTGTTGGCAGGGTTCCAGATGTTATGGTTTCCCCGGTGGATGGCCGAGACCCTTGGCGATGGATGCTCTGTGAAGTGTTTAATGTGCGGTTCCCGCGGGCCCGGTTTCCGGGAAAGTATGTCCACTGATTCCCTAATAATGTGCTTTATGTAGTGCTGTATGCCCCTCTGGCTGTTTGTTTGCCCTATTGTGTTATGTGTCACTTCATCACTTGGTAAACATTTTGATGATATAAATGCACTACTCACAGCACTAGGCACTAAATTATCATTCATCATTTTAACATAAACTTGGCTAAGTAATGACTATACCCACCTCTACAATTTAGCTGGTTATAAAGCCATTCATAACTGCAGGCCTAATAAAAAAAAGATGGCACAGCAATATATTAACTACTTCCATAATATAATAGCAATATATTAAAAGATACCTTCCTCTGCAATAGTGTCATTAGTGATAGAGACGACTATTGTGAATATACCTTTGCCAAGTTCTCCAGTAAATCCCTTAAATCCTCCCTGACTACCGGTGCCATCTATAGATTTCCTAATACCAACATAGCTTCATTCTCGGACAACGTAAGGAATCTTATCATAAATAACAATCTCAACAAAAATCACATCATTCTGGGAGGTGATTTCAATATTGACCTGGGTCTTCAAAACAACCCTCAAGTTGACTATTTCCGTAACAGCATGCACTCCTGTATGCTAATCCCCACAATTACCAAGCCCACCTGAGTCACTCAAAACCTGCCACTACCCTGGATCATTTATGGACTAATATAACAGCTCCCCTTACATCTGGGGTAATCTATGACAGAACAACCGACCACTATCCTACCTTCCTCATAGCAAACATTGACACAACACCACCAGAGAGCAAGAACTCTCGTTCAGGATACACAGTGAATCAGCTTTAGGCAATCTCTCTAATGCACTTCACAATATTAACTTGGAATCTGAATTTAATAATACACATGATATAAACTCATTAACTAACCTCTTTCTCTCCAAACTCTAAGCCTCTACAACACTCACTGTCCCCTCCTTACCAAACAAGTAACTGATAAAAGAAAAAATAACCCGTGGCTCACAAGTGGCATAATTAAATCAATCAACAAAAAACATGAAAATGAAAAGAAATTTAGGATTGGCCTAGTTACAAAGGAAGTAGTTAAAAGGTACTCATCAGTGCTTACCAGTATCATAAGAAAAGCTAAACTTTCATATTATGAGACTAGATTCAAAGAAGCAAAAGGCAACATGAAAAGCACATGGAATACAATCTCTAATATCCTAGGAGCTAAACAACACTCCCACAACCAGATAACACTCTCTAAGGATGGCCTTACACCGTCATCTGATTTAGAAATGGCGAATGAATTTAATAGCTTCTTTTCATCGGTTGGTGCTAACCTTGCCAGTAAAATCCCACAGACTCAGACACATATCACACATATCTCTCAGGCAGCTATCCAAACTCTCTTCTCCTTTCACCAGTCACCCCGACAGATGTTGTGTCCATCATACCTCACTAAAAACCGGGCTGGGAACATCATGAAATCCCATCCATTGTATTATTTACAGTTAAAACAGTAGGGTAAAACTAAACTGTCTCACGACGGTCTAAACCCAGCTCACGTTCCCTGTTGGTGGGTGAAATCCAACGCTTGGTGAATTCTGCTTCACAATGATAGAAGATCCAACATCGAAGGATCAAAAAGCGTCGTCGCTATGAGCGCTTCCCATGCCACCCACCTATAGCTCTGCTGTTCAACAAATCCCTTGAGTGTCATGCCTTCTGATATCCTTAAAAAAGTAAGAGTAACGCCAGTTCATAAATCCGTAATCATACAATTACAATAATATCAAACCTACCATACTATCCATACTAAAAATATTTGAAATTTTTACAAACAGCTCTACTCTATCCTAAAAAACATTCTTAGCCGCAGTCAGTTTGGCTTCCGCTCCCAAAAGAGTACCAACGATGCAATTATTAGTCTCCTTGATATAATTTACTTAGCCCTTGACAAAAATGAGTTTCCGATTGGACTCTTCATTGACCAAAGGCCTTTGATACTGTTAATCACAATTACCTCTTACGTAAACTCCATCATTATGGAATCCGAGGCCATGCACTGGACTATATCCAATCCTATCTTAGTGATAGACACCAATGTGTAGCCATCAATAATATAACCTCTCCCTCTCTACCAAAAACCGTTGGAGTGCCACAGGGCAGCATCTTGGGACCTCTCCTATTTCTTATATACATTAATGATCTGCCTAATGTCTCTAACACTCTGAAACCTATTTTGTTTGCTGATGATACTACTCTCATCTACTCTAACCCCAACCCACATACACTAAATAATGTTGTTAATAATGAACTAAAAAAGTCCACTTATGGATGTCAACCAACAAACTAACACTTAACACAGAAAAGACCTACTACATCTTATTTGGAAGCAAATCTACAAATGCAATTCAGCTTCAGATAGACAATGTAAACATTAGCAATAAAAATGATGGAAAGTTTCTCGGCTTATTCCTAGACAAGAGACACAACTTCAGTACCCACATACAACACATAACTAAGAAAGTCTCTAAAACAGTTGGTATACTCTCCAAAATCAGATATTATGTACCTAACTCTGCCCTTATCTCTCTATATTATGCACTAATCTATCCCTATCTTAATTATGGTATCTGTGCATGGGGTTCAACCACTGCAAACCACCTCAAGTCCATCATCACCCAGCAAAAATCTGCTATCAGAATAATAACAAATTCTGCTTTCAGACAACACTCAGCCCCCGTGTTTAACTCCCTAAACATGCTAAACATAATCTCACTCCACAAATTCTCTTGTGTCAACTACATTTACAAAACCCTGTTCTTAAATGCAAATCCTGCTCTGAAACTCTCCCTGGACAGATGTAATAGGACCCATTATCACCACACCAGAAATAAATATATCTTTGATATCCCCAGAGTTAAACTTAATCTGTGTAAACACTCTATGCAAATAAAGGGACCCAGTCTATGGAATCACTCACTATTGAATTGAAAAGCTGTCCAACTTTTGCGTCACTCAAAAACAATACTAAAAAGTACCTAATTTCATCTTCATAGTTTTTACCTTTTGCTTTAAAATTGCACTGTATCTATTGCTACCCATTCTCCCAATCTTCATTACCCAATCCGAACATCTTTACCATTGTGATCATTGCTGTCTTCTTATATGTGCTGTCAATCTGCTGTATGGTGTCTATTAATCTTGTTTAAATTACCAATCAAGCTGTCAATGTAATCAATCAGAGCTTTAATGTACCAGTGTGCTTTAATACACTTACTAATCTCTCTCATCTCATTTTTATTCTTGCAATGTATTTGTTATCATTTTATTAATTCTGCTTGAATTTACCTACTTAAAATTATCTGTTAGATTGAGGACTTGCCCGAAACGCTGCGCGTACTATTGGCTTTACAAGATTGTAAAGATTGTAAATCGTACTAGTGGCTTTACAAGATTGTAAATTGACTATGCTATGTATTCTCACAAACCCAATGTACCTTCTTGTATATAAAAATAAATAAATAAATAAATAAATAAATAAATAAATGTACTTGTGCCTCTCCCTTTGTTTATGCTAGGCCGGTTATATCTGTCGGGGTGACTGGTGAAAGGAGAAGAGAGTTTGGATAGCTGCCTGAGAGATATGTGTTGATATGTGTCTGAGTCTGTGGGATTTTACTGGCAAGGTTAGCACCAACCGATGAAAAGAAGCTATTAAATTCATTCGCCATTTCTAAATCAGATGACGGTGTAAGGCCATCCTTAGAGAGTGTTATCTGGTTGTGGGAGTGTTGTTTAGCTCCTAGGATATTAGAGATTGTATTCCATGTGCTTTTCATGTTGCCTTTTGCTTCTTTGAATCTAGTCTCATAATATGAAAGTTTAGCTTTTCTTATGATACTGGTAAGCACTGATGAGTACCTTTTAACTACTTCCTTTGTAACTAGGCCAATCCTAAATTTCTTTTCATTTTCATGTTTTTTGTTGATTGATTTAATTATGCCACTTGTGAGCCACGGGTTATTTTTTCTTTTATCAGTTACTTGTTTGGTAAGGAGGGGACAGTGAGTGTTGTAGAGGCTTAGAGTTTTGGAGAGAAAGAGGTTAGTTAATGAGTTTATATCATGTGTATTATTAAATTCAGATTCCAAGTTAATATTGTGAAGTGCATTAGAGAGATTGCCTAAAGCTGATTCACTGTGTATCCTGAACGAGAGTTTCTTGCTCTCTGGTGGTGTTGTGTCAATGTTTGCTATGAGGAAGGTAGGATAGTGGTCGGTTGTTCTGTCATAGATTACCCCAGATGTAAGGGGAGCTGTTATATTAGTCCATAAATGATCCAGGGTAGTGGCAGGTTTTTGAGTGACTCAGGTGGGCTTGGTAATTGTGGGGATTAGCATACAGGAGTGCATGCTGTTACGGAAATAGTCAACTTGAGGGTTGTTTTGAAGACCCAGGTCAATATTGAAATCACCTCCCAGAATGATGTGATTTTTGTTGAGATTGTTATTTATGATAAGATTCCTTACGTTGTCCGAGAATGAAGCTATGTTGGTATTAGGAAATCTATAGATGGCACCGGTAGTCAGGGAGGATTTAAGGGATTTACTGGAGAACTTGGCAAAGGTATATTCACAATAGTCGTCTCTATCACTAATGACACTATTGCAGAGGAAGGTATCTTTATAATATATTGCTATTATATTATGGAAGTAGTTAATATATTGCTGTGCCATCTTTTTTTATTAGGCCTGCAGTTATGAATGGCTTTATAACCAGCTAAATTGTAGAGGTGGGTATAGTCATTACTTAGCCAAGTTTATGTTAAAATGATGAATGATAATTTAGTGCCTAGTGCTGTGAGTAGTGCATTTATATCATCAAAATGTTTACCAAGTGATGAAGTGACACATAACACAATAGGGCAAACAAACAGCCAGAGGGGCATACAGCACTACATAAAGCACATTATTAGGGAATCAGTGGACATACTTTCCCGGAAACCGGGCCCGCGGGAACCGCACATTAAACACTTCACAGAGCATCCATCGCCAAGGGTCTCGGCCATCCACCGGGGAAACCATAACATCTGGAACCCTGCCAACAAACACCCGCAAACAGGGGACCCAGATGGAATTACTTACGAGGCGAATAACCGCCACTTGTCCCCACATGCAGGGAACCTGCCCACCATGATAGTTCTCTGGTTCGTCAGACAGCATTAAATCGGCAATCGCTGTCCAGTGACCCGGCGGCATCACAATCGCCGGCAACACGTCCCCCAGTTCCCAAACGCACACCCTCACAGGAGCGAACTTGACAGAGGGCACTACCACAGGGGCACCCGCGGCCACGGGCACACCACCAGACGACTGCAGGGAACCTGGACTGCGCGCATTCTTCTGTAACGTCACTACCAGGACACGCCCAGCACCAGCATCCACACCATCCCTGGCAGCGGAAGCCACCACCCCCCACTGCGGAGAGTCCCCTGGCGGAGAAAGAACCGAAGGCACATCAGAGACACGGGCACCAGCACCAGCAGGCACATGGACTTCCGCCACCACTAACTGCAGAGACATCGACGTATCCGGATCCACACCGTCAACACCTGAAGACCCACAGTCACTGAAGTCATCAACATCGGCCCAGGCAAATGACGAACGCCGGGAACGTTTGGGCTCCGGCCAGATATCGTAAGTGCCGGAAGTGGACCCAGAAACACGGGTACCACTAGCCGGACAAACCGACGCCTGACGCAGAACGGCAGCAGCCTCCACCTCAGAGGGGAACCGGGCCACACACAGCAGGAGGCTCCGCAGCCACCCCAGCACCCAGCACAGCCGGGACCCGAGGCACGGACACAGGGCCAGGTGCAGCAGCCGATGACGAGGTAGAAGATGGCGACACCTCACAGTGAGCACCAGGAAGGCCCACAGGAGCAGCGGGGACAGTGACAGGAGCAGGTAGACCATCCGACGGCACTGCAATACCCGGAGGAGGGTCTGTAACAACCGGAGGAGTGTCGGTTGAAGCAGGGTGAGCCGCAGCAGCTAACGGGACACTTACCTCCTCACCCCCGGAGTCCTCCTCCAGAGGGAGTGGCGGGAAATCCTCTTCCTGGAATCAGTTGACAGGAGCAGCCGGGGCCTTAGATCACCCGGCAGTCTTATGGCCCAACATGCCATACCGGAAACAGGTACGGGGTTGCCGGGCATAATACACCCGGACATAGTAGCCCATAAGCCGGACAGAAGATGGTATATCCGACCGCAGGCGCATTCCCAAGGTACGAATGTTCGTCCACCTTCCAGCATATCTCCCCGAGGAGGGCGTGTTCACCTGCACGCTTACAACAGCACCAAATCTCCCGAAGTAACGCCGGAGGAGGTCTTCAGGAAACTCCAGGGGCACCCCATGGACACTGACATAAGTCAGGGCACCACTACAGTCCAAAATTGCCACAGAGCCGGCACCACTCAGTAACGGTAACGTATGCCCCTCGTAACGATGGAGGAAATCTCGGTACTCCTCCTCCCTCACGAACTTGAGAACAACCCAGTGGGCTGTTACAAGCTCCACACCGTAGATAGCCTCCACCAGGATACGAAGCATGTCACATATAACCACCTCGATTTCCGGATATCCAGCCCGACTAGTGAACTCCAGGCCCACAGAGTTCACACGCACAACAGGGGGAAGATGGCCACCCATGTCAAACTCGCAGCCAGACAGCAACAACTGGGAGGGCAGAGACGCCCACACCACCTGGCGACCAAAGCGGCAAACAACCCCATCAACCAGGGAGGGTCGGCAAGACGTTCTCACTCTACGGCTGCCAGGGCACAACTCTTTTCACATTCAATGGTATTCACATGGCATACTGTGAGATCTTTTATTGATTCAAATCAAATCAAATGTTTATTCAGGTAAATGTACCTAGCAGTTTGGGTAACTAGGCAACTAGTTACCCAAACTAGTTTGGTTGGGTACCCTACCCAGTTACCTAGTTTGGGTAACTACATGATGAGTTACAAATATAATGTTGGATTTCTAGATAGAGCTAATACATACAATACATAAAGCCACGAACACGCACAGCGTTTCGGGCAAGGTGTGGGAAAAAACACTTAGACTATAACTTAATACTAATTGAGATCAAAGCATAAATTAAGTTGAAAAAGGGAAAAAGGGGAAAATAAAAAAATAAAAGAATAAAACATGACAGAAATCAGTAGTTATGCAAGTTGGTCAACAAATAGTCTTGTTTGAAAATAGCAACACATGGGTTGACATTAAGGGGGGTAAGGCAGGCTACATGGAGTTTATTAGGAAGAACTTAGTTTTTCTCTTAAACTGGTTGAAAGAGGTACAGCATTTTACATGATTGGGAGGCACATTCCACATTTCGGGTCCCCTTGATTTGCAGAGCATTACTAGTTTGGTTTAAGTAGCACTCTGGGAATATCAAATAGGTATTTGTTTCTGGTGTGGTGCCAATGGGTTCTGTTAAAACCTTCTAGGAAACGTTTAAGATTGACATTACGGTTCAGAGTTTTAAATATATAGAGTACACTTGAGAGGATGTGCAGTGATTTAATATCTAACATATTCAAATATTTAAGTAAGGTGCTGAGTGATGTCTGGAGCCAGAGTTTGTTATTGTTCTAATAGCAGAGTTGTGTTGAGTAATTAGAAGAAGTAGATGATTTTGGGTAGTAGAATCCAAAGCACAAATACCATAATTGAGATAAAGATAGATGAGAGAGTAATAGAGCATTACCAGGGCAAGGCGATGTACATAATATCTGATAGAAAGAATGCCAACAGTTTTAGAAACTTTTTTGCTATATTTTGAATGTGCCCTGGAAATTCAGCTTGTTATCGATGAGAACATCAAGCAACTTACTATTGATAATTACTAATTTGGATTTTGTTTATTCTTATATTTTTTGACCAAACAAAATATAGAAGGTTTTGTCAATGTTATGGGTGAGTTGTTAGAAGTTAGCCGAAGATGGACTTTATTTAGTTCAGTATTGACTGTTCATTCAGAGCAAGAGGGTTAGGACAGGAGAAAAGGAAGGTTGTGTCATCAGCAAATAAACTGGTGTTGAGAGGCATTTGGAAGGTCATTAATGTAGATGAAAGAGGAGAGGGCTATGTTTACTGCCCTGTGGAACACCAATGTTAATGGGTAGGGTGAGAGAAATGGAAGCATTTGTGGGAATTGACCTGTGAGATTTATATCTATTTATTTGTATTAATGTATATAGTAATTTATATTTTGTATTTATATATTTCGATAGCAAATTTTATGATGGTTAAAGTGGACTGTATTGCTTAAATGCTCACATTCGCTTGCCTTACACATTATGGGGGTTTATGGTTTATATGTCGTTAATCAAAATATTGATTAGCAGAAATTCACTACAGTATTAGACTACAATATATATTAACTAAAATGGGACGGCCATATCTTATTGTTGTTATATCCTAGACAACCAGTATGACACGGATCAATAAGCCAGTTGTTCCACTTTGTGGGCTTTGGCTGGCCTCCACTCATGTACTGGAGGTTCTTATCTTGAGGTTATCTTGAGATGATTTCGGGGCTTTTTAGTGTCCCCGCGGCCCGGTCCTCGACCAGGCCTGGAATACTAGGTTACTAGTGTTAAATCTTCCTCTTCTGTTCCTGTCAGAGGGAACTTACAAAAATAGCAGTAATCCTAATATATGACAGCTATATCAGAGGAAATATTGGTAATTTCAATAAAGAGATGAGAATATTGCTCATCATGGGTTGGTCACGGACTCGTGTGCTAACCAGTTCGCCCTATATATCCTAACATAACTGGCTAGGAATGTAAAGATAATAAACAGGTTTCGGTAATACACTTTCCTTATGGTAAACTTAGTTGCGTGTCGATAACAGAAGCACTTTAATTCTGTAACACAGCTGTCCAAGCGAAAATTCTAGGAGATAAATTTGCTCCAGCGATTTGTTAAATTACATTGGCTGACTACTGGCCCTCCTCCACTGACGCTCTGGCTCTCTTATCCAGATAAGAGCACCACGAAACAGTCTCCGTGGTGTAGTGGTAAGACACTCGCCTGGCGTTCCGCGAGCTCTATGTCATGGGTTCGTATCCTGGCGGGAGGATTTACTGGGCGCAATTCCTTAACTGTAGCCTCTGTTTAACGCAACAGTAAAATGGTACTTGGATGAAAAAAACGATTCTTCGCGGCAGGGGATCGTATTCCAGGGACCTGCCCGAAACGCTACACGTACTAGTGGCTGTACAAGAATGTAACAACTCTTGTATATATCTCAAAAAAAAAAAGATGAAAGGTCACATTTACTCTTGTTTGGTAATATAATTAAGTTAATTCAAGTGAGATGTTTTTTGATGTTAACAGTCCAAAAACTGCTGTATTAAGAATAATTCCCACAGAATTAGCTGGTAAAATTAATAGCGGCGTGGCAATGATATCTCGTTTTCTCCTAGGAAAATTCCTCTGCGCCACATCCTTTATGAATTAAATTGTTTATACAATCCAGCAGCAATATTATCCCCTATTGTATTAAATGGTAGTAAATGGTGTCAGGATTTCCGACATAATTCCCCAAGGCTGAACGCAGGTTGAAGTCCAGTACTTAGGACAGACAAACACCAATACTCTCCTTCGAATTATTAGATTAATTTGGTGTTAATAGTTAGTAATCACAAATTGTATGTTACTTTGTACAGGACGGATGTCCCGAACTAGAGTTGCAGGGGCAACTCTAGTTCGTCATAGGAAGTCATAGGCGATTTCATTTCCCCTGTTAACTCTTGGGAGGCTAAGATTCTAGCTAAGTACATTTTATTTACCCGGATGACTGAATGTGATAAATTCCTACAGTCAAGTATGATTCTGGGACTGCAATGAGAACGTGGAGTAATCACACATTTGTACTTTACTTTGTACAGGACGGATGTCCCGAACTAGAGTTGCAGGGGTAGAAACATAGGCGATTTCATTCCCCTGTTAACTCTTGGGAGGCTAAGATTCTAGCTTAATTACTTTTATTAACCTGGATGACTGAATGTGATAAATTCCTACAGTCAAGTATGATTCGGGACTGCAATGGAACAGTGACATTAGTTATATAATATACATACCTTCCATGACTCTACCTAACTCTATTGATTTATTAAATATGGTAGACAGTGCTCGAAACATCCTCTTTGCATTCTTTGGCTGCTCCATACACTCCAGTAAGTATAGTCTACAATCATCAGCCGATTTCCAGAATTAATCAAATCTACCAGCCCGATGAATCATTGCTTCCCTGGACGTGGAATCCCTATTTACCAACGTCCCGGTCGACACAACCATAGGATGATACTGGACAGAGTATACAGAGACGAGAGCACCCCCAAATTAGACATACCTGAGCCACATTTGAAGAGTTTCTCGAAGCATGTACAAAGGAAGCCCTTTCATCAGTCCACAAGGAGACATGTATTTACAAATAGACGGAGTAGCAATGGGCTCTCCCTTTGGAGTTTTATTTGCTAATTTTTATATGGAACCATCGAAGACAGGGTCTTCAGTAGCAGACAAAAACCATTTATATTGCCGTTATGTAGATGACATATTCGTATTAGTAGAAGATTCAGATGAACTAATTGACAAAAGACATCTAGAGAGAGAGTCAGTACTGCGATTTACACATGAAATAGTGAAAATAACAGTCTGCTATTCTTGATGTACTAATAACAAAACAGGAACCTCTTTAAGCACCAACGTATATACCAAGCCCACCAACATAGGAGTTATGCCAGAACGGTAGAAGTGAGTGCCCCCAAAGATACAAAGCTAGTGTCCTCAATGCTTGTATTCGTCGAGCGCTTACCCACTGCTGAATGGAGCAACGTGAGTAGAGAGTTTGAAAGAGTAACTCAGGTATGTGGTGAACAACGGATTTAGCAACGCGGAAATAAACGCTGCGTATAAAAGACACTGGACCGTTGGTATAATCCAGAACCTAGAACAGAAACC
>WNGS01017711.1:0-19557 GCA_020271785.1 Procambarus virginalis | reverse complement strand
ATATATAATATATAATATAATATTATAATATATATAATATATATATATTTTTATAATATATATATATATTAAATATATATTATATTATATAGCTACAGCAAGAATCTAACTCTGCTCTTTGGGGAACATGAATCGAATCACAAGAAGGTGTCCAACAGGGTGACCCCCTTGCTCCTTTTCTTTTCTGCCTAGTCATCAAGGAAGTCACCGATAACCTGTCCAGTGAGCTCAACATTTGGTTCTTAGACGATGGTACTCTAGCCGGCTCCCCAGACGCACTCTTGGACGACATTCAGGAGCAAGGAGCAAGTCTAGGCCTCACCCTGAACCCTTCCAAGTGCGAAATAACCTCCACCAACCAGCACATAATAGAGCAAATAAAGGTTGTTTTGCCTGACATTCATACAACCAACCCTGAGGACAGCACACTCCTAGGTGCTCCTCTTGGAAGGAATGCCATCGACGAGGTCCTTGGTAAGAAGATCACTGACCTGAAGAGAATGAACGAGAGGATTGAAGACATCGATGCTCATGATGCACTTTACCTCATCACCAGATGCTTGTCCCTCCCCAGGCTGACCTACTTTCTAAGATGTTCGCCATCTTTCAACAATATTAAATTAGAAGAGTACGACAGCTTGCTGAAATCAACACTAGAAAAAGCCCTCAATCTTTCCCTCAGCAACTCGCAGTGGAAACAGGCCTCCCTTCCTGTCAGACTCGGGGGCCTTGGCGTGCGCACAGCAACACAAATTGCTGTACCAGCGTTCCTGTCCTCTTCAGTGGGGTCTGACAACTTGGTGAAGGAAATCCTACCTGAGCACCTAGTTCAACAGGCAGGGGTACATGATCCCAGCTTCACAGACTGCACAACCAAATGGGTCTCTCTCGCAGGACCAGCACCCCAACCACTGCCTTCTGAAGCCCATAAGCAATCCAGCTGGGATCGCCCCATTGCCGACCAAGAAGCTGCGACTTTGCTAGAAGCTGCGACAACACCACATGACACTGCCCGACTTAGAGCAGTAGCAGCTCCCCATGCAGGTGATTTCCTATTAGCAATCCCAATGTCAGCAACCGGCACTCGTCTCACACCGCAGGCCCTCCGAATTGCCGTGGCTCTCCGTCTCGCTGCCCCAATCCACACCGAATACAGGTGTATTTGCGGCGAGGCAGAGGCCGACAGGTACGGACGGCATGGCCTTCTCTGCCAAAGGACAGGAGGATGGCATGCAAGACACGGCGAGGTCAATGACATTATTAAGAGAAGCCTTACCACAGCCGGCTGTCCAGCAGAGAGAGAGCCCCGGTACCTAATGTCCCACAACTCTAATGAGCCTGTCGGTCGCCCAGATGGAATCACGGTGAACCCCTGGAAGAATGGTAGACAGTTGGTGTGGGACTACACTTGCGTCTCAACTTTAGCCAATACCTATGTTGACTTCAGTGCTACTCAAGCAGGAGGAGCTGCCAATCACCGGGAAGCGGCCAAGTCACGTAAATACAGAGACCTTGAGCACCACTACAATTTTGTCCCCATTGCCTCAGAGACACTTGGTGCCTGGGGTAAAAGTGCTGCTAGCTTTTTGAAGGAGTTGGGGTCTAAGCTAATCGAAACAACTAGAGACCCTAGAGCTGCCAGTTTTCTTTTTCAGCGCCTCAGTGTGGCAATCCAGAGAGGAAATGCTCACTGCATCCATGGTTCCTGCCCGCCATCTGAGGAGCTGGAGGAGCTTTTCAACTTGTGACAAGCAGCTTGTACCCTGCATGTAATCAATACTGTAACTTTTTTGTGTAATGACATTTTCAAATAAAGTTAGATAAATATACACACATACCAAAAGAATAGGGGTGGTAGGAGAAGAAAATATCAAAGTGTTCAGTGAGGATCCACAAGGTCTTCTCTGAGTACTCTTTATTTTCTTCTCCGAGGCTATGGGTCCCTACACTTGCACCAGAGGTGGTACCCCTTCTAGGTTAAAAAAATAATAATATATATATATATATATATATATATATATATATATATATATATAATATATATATATATATATATATATATATATATATATATATATATATATATATATATATAGTCATGGCTATACATATATTAAGATGGATTAGTTTTTAGATGAACTAATATTAGATGAACTAATCCATCTTAATATAGCACCCCCAATACCATGAGCCTCTATCTTTTTAATCAGTCTTTCATGTGGCACTGTATCAAAAGCTTTGCTAAACAACGAATGTAATTTAACGTTTGTCAATTTTTGCTCATATGACAAGTTTCTAATCTGCGGGATTAGAAAGTCCTTGGGATTATCATTGGCATTCTAATCTGAAATTTTTTAATAAATATTACGTTTTATTAAAAGGTTAATTATGTTTAATAAAAATATGTTTACCAGGATAAAGTAAGTTTTTTTTTTTGGAAAACAAATAACACTTTTTTTTACTTTCAAATAATAACGTACAGGATAAATATTGATAGTACAGGATAAATATTGAATCAATATTGATACTCCCTTCATCATCTGAATCAATGTTGATAGTGCCCTCATCATCTGAATAAATGTTAATAGTGCCCTTAACGTGAATAGTGTTCATTTACATCATTAAAATTGTAACAGGGCTACAATATGAGTTGGTCATATTGTACATAATAGGAATTTGCAGTATCACTCTTGCCTTCGTGTACAAATATTTCTCTTGGGTCTTAACTATTATTGTCCGTTTCCACATTGTTTGACTGATTTATAACTATGTTCTTCATCGTCTGACTCACTAATATGAGTCGTTCATCGTCTATATATTGCCCTTGTGATCAGAATAAATGTTAATAGCGCCCTTATCGTCTGTATCAATGTTGCGTGTGCCTTCATCGTCTGAATCACTGAGATATAAATCTTCCTCTAGCACACTCTGCAGAGTTAACTTATCCTTTACAACACTCTGTAGCGTTAACTCCTGCTTTACAACACTCTGTAGATATAAATCCTCTGCTACGACACTCTGTAGAGTAAAGTCCTCAGCTACGACTCTAGAGACATCAGCAGTGGCTGTGCCTGGATTTCATTGCGGCCACTTGAGAGGTGTCTCCTATAGGGATGGTAAAATGAACGAGGAAACTGCTTTTTCTGCCTCACAAGGCCACGCTCCTCTTTTACAACACTCTGTAGATTTAAATCCTCTGTTACGACACTTTGTAGAGAAAAGTCCTTGGCTACGACACTCTGCGGAGTAAAGTCCTTGGCTACGACACTCTGTGGAGTAAAGTATTTTGCTACGACTCTAAGGACATCAGCAGTGGCTGTGCATGGGGTTTCATAGACACCACTTGACAGGTGTCTCCTATATGGATGGTAAAATGGTCGATGAAACTCCCTTTTCTGCCTCCATGCTCCATGGTCCTCCTTTCCTCCTACGACACTTTGTAGAGAAAAGTCCTTGGCTACGACACTCTGTAGAGTAAAGTCCTCAGCTACGACTCTAGAGACATCAGCAGTGGCTGTGCCTGGGATTTCATTGCGGCCACTTGAGAGGTGTCTCCTATAGGGATGGTAAAATGGTCGAGGAAACTGCCTTTTCTGCCTCACAAGGCCACGCTCCTCCTTTACAACACTCTGTAGATTTAAATCCTCTGCTACGACACTCTGTAGATTTAATCCTCTGCTTCGACACTCTGTAGATTTAAATCCTCTGTTACGACACTTTGTAGAGAAATTCTTGGCTACGACACTCTGTAGAGAAAAGTCCTTGGCTACGACACTCTGTGGATAAGTCCTTGGCTACGACACTCTGTGGAGTAAAGTCCTTGGCTACGACACTCTGTGGAGTAAGTCCTTGGCTACGACTCTAAAGACATCAGCAGTGTCTTTAGTGCCTGGGGTTTCATTTCGGCCACTTGAGAGGTGTCTCCTATAGGGATGGTAAAATGGTCGACGAAACTGCCTTTCCTGCCTCACAAGGCCATGTGACTTCTTCTCCTTTACAGCACTGTGTAGATTTAAATCCTCTGCTACGACACTCTGTAGAGTAAAGTCCTTGGCTACGACTCTAGAGACATCAGCAGTGGCTGTGCCTGGGGTTTCATTGCGGCCACTTGACAGGTGTCTCCTATATGGATGGTAAAATGGTCGAGGAAACTTGTGAGGCAGAAAAGTCCTTTTCTGCCTCACAAGGAAACGAGGCAGAAAAGTCCTTTTCTGCCTCACAAGGGATGCTCCTCCATCACATCTGTAGAATTAAATCATATATTAGGAGTTATATATAGGCCACCAAATTTAGACAGAATGGAAGCAAAGCATCTATGGGATGAAATATCTAGGGATCATCTAACAGTATTTGTGTCATGGGTGACTTTAATGAGTGGAATAAACTGGTGAACTCCAAATAGGGAAGGTAAAATAAGAACAAGGCAACTGCAGAAGGCCTGGCCCATACGAGGCAGCTCCTATTTTAACACCCACCCACTCATATACATGTCCAACCCATGCTTGAAACAATCGAGGGACCCCACCTCCACAATGTATGCGGCAATTGGTTCCACAAATCAACACCTTGAGTACTGTACTGTATTCACTGTAATACTGTTTCAGTTACTGAACCAGTTTTACCAAGTGTTTCCTAAATCTAAACTTATCTAATTTATCTATTGTTTCTGTCTTTGTTGTGTTTTAATACCCTATTAATCCCCTTTGTCATGTCCATTCAACCACTCGCCTTTCCATCTTTACTTCCTAATCTTTCTTCATATGAAAGATTTCTAATTTGGGGAATTAACTTAGTCATCCTACGCTGGACACGTTCAAGTGAATTTATATCCATTCTATAATATGGCGACCAAAACTGAACTGCATAATCTAAATGGGGCCTAACGAGAGCAAGATATAGCTTGAGAACCACACCAGGTGTCTTGTTACTAACGCTGCGATTAATAAATCCGTGTCCGATTTGCCTTATTACGAACATTCATGCATTGATCCTTTTGAACTGTAACCTAGACCTGGTCTTCTCCCCCAGTTTGGTTGAGATGATCTACCTGCACCGCTGCTCTAACAAGGTGGTCCTTTATAGACTTACCTCGCCTCCAGGCGATCATGGGAGGGTTTTGTGGGAATTTTACCCAGGATGGATGTTCGCTGTACGTTTCCCTCATCCATGTCCATACTTCCTGGAGTTTTCTCTTAAGCTGTGCTGCAAGACCTGGGAAGAAAAGGGTTGGAAGAATCCATCTCTTGTCTTCCACTTCTTGTGTTCTAGGTCTGAGTAGCTCTGCCCTTGTTTTTTCTCTGAGTTTCTCCTGGGCTGCATGTATTATTGTCTCTGGATAGTCTCTGTTCCTGAACATATCCCATAGGTCATCAAGCTGGGGAAATAGCGTCTCTTCTTTGCTGTTAATTCTCTTGAGTCTGAGTCCAAGTGAGTAGGGTAGCGACTTCTTCAGGGCTAGTGGGTGGCTCGAGTCAAATGTCAGATACGTATGAAGGTTAGTCGGTTTATAGTATGCCTTCGTATGCAGATTCCTGGTTAGCTGGTCTATATATACTGTTGTATCTAGGAAATTAATCGTGGAGTCACTGTGTTCGAGGGTAAACTTAAGGTTCTCATGAACTGTATTTGACCATGAAAAGAAACCTTCTAGGCGCGGGAAACCGTCTTCCATTATTCCGAAGATGTCGTCTATGTAACGGAAATATACCTCCGGTCCGTCCTTCCTGTGGGATCGTTTCCTCTCGAACACTACATGCACAAATATTTCAGCGATTGCCACACTACTGGATGCCCCTATCGCTGTACCCTTGGTTTGCCGGTATGCCCGTCCTTCAAGTTGCAAAAGGGTGTCTCTCATCACATGGAGGATGGCCTCCTCAAGAGTTTCTTTCGAGGGGGTCCTCCATACGCCTGCGTCTTGAAGTTCCTGTCTACAAATTAATGAGATAAGGAAAGCAAAAAGAAACTATGAAGTTCGTATAGCAGGGCAAGCAAAGACAAATCCTAAAGGGTTTTTTCAGTTATATCGAACTAAGACTAGGGAAAGGATAGGCCCATTAAAAACTGAGACAGGTCAAATAACAGATAGTGATGAAGAGATGAGTAGTATTTTTAATAAATATTTTGTATCTGTATTTACTAAAGAGGAACTTAACAATATGCCTTCAACCGAACAAGTCTACGTGGGTAGGAACGAAGACAGGTTGACGAGTTTAGCAGTTACCAGGGAGGATGTTCTTAAACAAATAGAAAAACTCAAACCAAACAAATCCCCAGGGCCGGATGAAGTGTTTGCCAGGGTGCTTAAAGAATGCAAAGGGGAGCTTTGTGACCCACTGTCAATCATATTTAATAAATCAATAGAGTCAGGCAGAGTGCCAAAGTTTTGGAAAGTTGCTAATGTGATACCAGTTTTTAAGAAAGGAGATAGATCACTTGCGTCTAACTATCGACCAATTAGCCTAACGTCTATTGTGGGAAAGTTACTCGAATCTATAATAGCAAATAAAATTCGTCTTCATCTTGAAAAACATAAATTAATAATTGAGTCGCAACATGGTTTTATAAATGGCCGTTCATGTTTAACAGATTTGTTATCTTTTTATTCTAGCATAGTTGAGGCAGTTGATAGTGGTAAGGATTGTGATGTTGTGTACCTTGACTTTAGCAAAGCTTTTGATACAGTGCCACATGAAAGACTGATTAAAAAGATAGAGGCTCATGGTATTGGTGGTGCTATATTAAGCTGAATTAGGGCATGGCTATACCAAAGGAAACAGAGAGTTAGTATAAATGGAGTCAAGTCAGAGTGGGAAATGTTGTAAGTGGAGTGCCTCAATGCTCTGTCCTGGGCCCTCTGTTGTTTATAATATATATATATGATTTAGATTCGGGTTTGAGTAGTAACATTTGCAAATTTGCCGATGATACGAAAATCGGTAGGGAAATTAATTCGGAGGAGGACTCTCTATCACGTCAAGTTGATCTAGATAGGATTTTGAAATGGTCAAATGGACTGGCAGAAGCAGTTTAATGCTGATAAATGTAAAGTTCTGAGGCTAGGTAATGATGATAGAGTTACAAGATACGAGCTAGATGGTGTTGAGATTGCGAAGTCGGATTGCGAAAGGGATCTGGGAGTTATAATTAGTAAGAATTTAAAACAAAAGGATCAATGCATGAATGTTCGTAATAAGGCAAATATATATATATATAATATAATATAATATATATAATATATATATATTTTTATAATATATATATATATTAAATATATATATATATTATAGCTACTGCAAGAATCTAACTCTGCTCTTTGGGGAACATGAAATCGAATCACAAGAAGGTGTCCAACAGGGTGACCCCCTTGCTCCTTTTCTTTTCTGCCTAGTCATCAAGGAAGTCACCGATAACCTGTCCAGTGAGCTCAACATTTGGTTCTTAGACGATGGTACTCTAGCCGGCTCCCCAGACGCACTCTTGGACGACATTCAGGAGCAAGGAGCAAGTCTAGGACTCACCCTGAACCCTTCCAAGTGCGAAATAACCTCCACCAACCAGCACATAATAGAGCAAATAAAGGTTGTTTTGCCTGACATTCATACAACCAACCCTGAGGACAGCACACTCCTAGGTGCTCCTCTTGGAAGGAATGCCATCGACGAGGTCCTTGGTAAGAAGATCACTGACCTGAAGAGAATGAACGAGAGGATTGAAGACATCGATGCTCATGATGCACTTTACCTCATCACCAGATGCTTGTCCCTCCCCAGGCTGACCTACTTTCTAAGATGTTCGCCATCTTTCAACAATATTAAATTAGAAGAGTACGACAGCTTGCTGAAATCAACACTAGAAAAAGCCCTCAATCTTTCCCTCAGCAACTCGCAGTGGAAACAGGCCTCCCTTCCTGTCAGACTCGGGGGCCTTGGCGTGCGCACAGCAACACAAATTGCTGTACCAGCGTTCCTGTCCTCTTCAGTGGGGTCTGACAACTTGGTGAAGGAAATCCTACCTGAGCACCTAGTTCAACAGGCAGGGGTACATGATCCCAGCTTCACAGACTGCACAACCAAATGGGTCTCTCTCGCAGGACCAGCACCCCAACCACTGCCTTCTGAAGCCCATAAGCAATCCAGCTGGGATCGCCCCATTGCCGACCAAGAAGCTGCGACTTTGCTAGAAGCTGCGACAACACCACATGACACTGCCCGACTTAGAGCAGTAGCAGCTCCCCATGCAGGTGATTTCCTATTAGCAATCCCAATGTCAGCAACCGGCACTCGTCTCACACCGCAGGCCCTTCGAATTGCCGTGGCTCTCCGTCTCGCTGCCCCAATCCACACCGAATACAGGTGTATTTGCGGCGAGGCAGAGGCCGACAGGTACGGACGGCATGGCCTTCTCTGCCAAAGGACAGGAGGATGGCATGCAAGACACGGCGAGGTCAATGACATTATTAAGAGAAGCCTTACCACAGCCGGCTGTCCAGCAGAGAGAGAGCCCCGGTACCTAATGTCCCACAACTCTAATGAGCCTGTCGGTCGCCCAGATGGAATCACGGTGAACCCCTGGAAGAATGGTAGACAGTTGGTGTGGGACTACACTTGCGTCTCAACTTTAGCCAATACCTATGTTGACTTCAGTGCTACTCAAGCAGGAGGAGCTGCCAATCACCGGGAAGCGGCCAAGTCACGTAAATACAGAGACCTTGAGCACCACTACAATTTTGTCCCCATTGCCTCAAAGACACTTGGTGCCTGGGGTAAAAGTGCTGCTAGCTTTTTGAAGGAGTTGGGGTCTAAGCTAATCGAAACAACTAGAGACCCTAGAGCTGCCAGTTTTCTTTTTCAGCGCCTCAGTGTGGCAATCCAGAGAGGAAATGCTCACTGCATCCATGGTTCCTGCCCGCCATCTGAGGAGCTGGAGGAGCTTTTCAACTTGTGACAAGCAGGCTTGTACCCTGCATGTAATCAATACTGTAACTTTTTTGTGTAATGACATTTTCAAATAAAGTTAGATAAATATACACACATACCAAAAGAATAGGGGTGGTAGGAGAAGAAAATATCAAAGTGTTCAGTGAGGATCCACAAGGTCTTCTCTGAGTACTCTTTATTTTCTTCTCCGAGGCTATGGGTCCCTACACTTGCACCAGAGGTGGTACCCCTTCTAGGTTAAAAATATATATATATATATATATATATATATATATATATATATATATATATATATATATATATATATATAGTTCATGGCTATACATATATTAAGATGGATTAGTTTTTAGATGAACTAATATTAGATGAACTAATCCATCTTAATATAGCACCCCCAATACCATGAGCCTCTATCTTTTTAATCAGTCTTTCATGTGGCACTGTATCAAAAGCTTTGCTAAACAACGAATGTAATTTAACGTTTGTCAATTTTTGCTCATATGACAAGTTTCTAATCTGCGGGATTAGAAAGTCCTTGGGATTATCATTGGCATTCTAATCTGAAATTTTTTAATAAATATTACGTTTTATTAAAAGGTTAATTATGTTTAATAAAAATATGTTTACCAGGATAAAGTAAGTTTTTTTATTTGGAAAACAAAATAACACTTTTTTTTACTTTCAAATAATAACGTACAGGATAAATATTGATAGTACAGGATAAATATTGAATCAATATTGATACTCCCTTCATCATCTGAATCAATGTTGATAGTGCCCTCATCATCTGAATAAATGTTAATAGTGCCCTTAACGTGAATAGTGTTCATTTACATCATTAAAATTGTAACAGGGCTACAATATGAGTTGGTCATATTGTACATAATAGGAATTTGCAGTATCACTCTTGCCTTCGTGTACAAATATTTCTCTTGGGTCTTAACTATTATTGTCCGTTTCCACATTGTTTGACTGATTTATAACTATGCTTCTTCATCGTCTGACTCACTAATATGAGTCGTTCATCGTCTATATATTGCCCTTGTGATCAGAATAAATGTTAATAGCGCCCTTATCGTCTGTATCAATGTTGCGTGTGCCTTCATCGTCTGAATCACTGAGATATAAATCTTCCTCTAGCACACTCTGCAGAGTTAACTTATCCTTTACAACACTCTGTAGCGTTAACTCCTGCTTTACAACACTCTGTAGATATAAATCCTCTGCTACGACACTCTGTAGAGTAAAGTCCTCAGCTACGACTCTAGAGACATCAGCAGTGGCTGTGCCTGGGATTTCATTGCGGCCACTTGAGAGGTGTCTCCTATAGGGATGGTAAAATGAACGAGGAAACTGCTTTTTCTGCCTCACAAGGCCACGCTCCTCTTTTACAACACTCTGTAGATTTAAATCCTCTGTTACGACACTTTGTAGAGAAAAGTCCTTGGCTACGACACTCTGCGGAGTAAAGTCCTTGGCTACGACACTCTGTGGAGTAAAGTATTTTGCTACGACTCTAAGGACATCAGCAGTGGCTGTGCATGGGGTTTCATAGACACCACTTGACAGGTGTCTCCTATATGGATGGTAAAATGGTCGATGAAACTCCCTTTTCTGCCTCCATGCTCCATGGTCCTCCTTTCCTCCTACGACACTTTGTAGAGAAAAGTCCTTGGCTACGACACTCTGTAGAGTAAAGTCCTCAGCTACGACTCTAGAGACATCAGCAGTGGCTGTGCCTGGGATTTCATTGCGGCCACTTGAAAGGTGTCTCCTATAGGGATGGTAAAATGGTCGAGGAAACTGCCTTTTCTGCCTCACAAGGCCACGCTCCTCCTTTACAACACTCTGTAGATTTAAATCCTCTGCTACGACACTCTGTAGATTTAAATCCTCTGCTTCGACACTCTGTAGATTTAAATCCTCTGTTACGACACTTTGTAGAGAAAAGTCCTTGGCTACGACACTCTGTAGAGAAAAGTCCTTGGCTACGACACTCTGTGGAGTAAAGTCCTTGGCTACGACACTCTGTGGAGTAAAGTCCTTGGCTACGACTCTAAAGACATCAGCAGTGTCTTTAGTGCCTGGGGTTTCATTTCGGCCACTTGAGAGGTGTCTCCTATAGGGATGGTAAAATGGTCGACGAAACTGCCTTTCCTGCCTCACAAGGCCATGTGACTTCTTCTCCTTTACAGCACTGTGTAGATTTAAATCCTCTGCTTAACGGTTGACGGGCTGGATTTTATTTTGTTGACTATTACACATTGGGATCTGTTGGTCAGGAAATTGCAGATCCATCTGCCTATTTTTCAGGTAATTCCTTTTGAGCGCATTTTATGTGCAATAACACCATGGTCACATTTATCAAAAGCTTTTGCGAAATCTGTGTAAATTACATCAGCGTTTTGTTTGTCTTCCATAGCATCCAATGCCATATCATAGTGGTCCAGCAACTGCGACAGGCAAGAGCGCCCTGTTCTAAGAACATAAGAACAAAGGCAACTGCAGAAGGCCTATTGGCCCATACGAGGCAGCTCCTATTTATTACCACCCAATCCCGCTCATATACATGTCCAACCCAAGCTTGAAACAATCGAGGGACCCCACCTCCACAATGTTACGCGGCAATTGGTTCCACAAATCAACAACCCTGTTACTGAACCAGTATTTACCCAAGTCTTTCCTAAATCTAAACTTATCTAATTTATACCCATTGTTTCGTGTTCTGTCTTGTGTTGATACTTTTAATACCCTATTAATATCCCCTTTGTTATGTCCATTCATCCACCACTTGTAAACCTCTATCATGTCACCCCTAACTCTTCGCCTTTCCAGTGAATGCAACTTAAGCTTAGCTAATCTTTCTTCATATGAAAGATTTCTAATTTGGGGATTAACTTAGTCATCCTACGCTGGACACGTTCAAGTGAATTTATATCCATTCTATAATATGGCGACCAAAACTGAACTGCATAATCTAAATGGGGCCTAACTAGAGCAAGATATAGCTTGAGAACCACACCAGGTGTCTTGTTACTAACGCTGCGATTAATAAATCTGAGTGTCCGATTAGCCTTATTACGAACATTCATGCATTGATCCTTTTGTTTTAAATTCTTACTAATCATAACTCCCAGATCCCTTTCGCAATCCGACTTCGCAATCTCAACACCATCTAGCTCGTATCTTGTAACTCTATCATCGTTACCTAGCCTCAGAACTTTACATTTATCAGCATTAAACTGCATCTGCCAATCCTTTGACCATTTCAATACCCTATCTAGATCAACTTGAAGTGATAGTGAGCCCTCCTCCGAATTAATTTCCCTACCGATTTTCGTATCATCGGCAAATTTGCAAATGTTGCTACTCAAACCTGAATCTAAATCATTTATATATATTACTTCCATAGAACACTTCTATGGAAGGAATGAAATGTATGCTCGTGATGGGGTGCACCTATCGAGAGCTGGGGTTGTTGCTGTTGCGAACTCGTTGGAAGAAGTGGTTAGAGGTGTTTGTTTGGGTTTAAACTGTTAGTAGATAGAGGTATGGGAATTGATATGGAGGAAGGAGGTAATAAAAGTATGTGTTTGTGGGAGAAAGGAATTGGCAAAATGATCAGGGAAAGCGAAGGGCCTCAAAATAACTATTCACTTAGGGTATATTACACTAACAGTAGAAGTCTAAGAAATAAAATTAACGAATTAAATGCTCTTGTCTGCACAGAAAAAAGAGATATTATTGCACTTACCGAAACGTGGATGAATGTAGATAATAGAGAACTATTAGCTGAATATCAAATAAATGGATTTAAACTATTTCACACAGATAGATATATTAGACGAGGAGGTGGAGTAGCCATATACGTTAGGGACAATTTGAAATGTAGTCTCAAAGAGGGAATCAAAACTGAGCAACACACAGAAACTATTTGGATAGAATTAAACGAAAAAGCAAATAATATTATAATAGGAGTTATATATAGGCCACCAAATTTAGACAGAATGGAAGCAAAGCATCTATGGGATGAAATATCTAGGGCATCTAGATCTAACAGTATTTATGTCATGGGTGACTTTAATTTGAGTGGAATAAACTGGTTGAACAAAACAGGGAATAGTGAAGCAGAACATAAGAACATAAGAACAAAGGCAACTGCAGAAGGCCTATTGGCCCATACGAGGCAGCTCCTATTTATAACCACCCAATCCCACTCATATACATGTCCAACCCATGCTTGAAACAATCGAGAGACCCCACCTCCACAATGTTATGCGGCAATTGGTTCCACAAATCAACAACCTGAACTGTTGTACTGTACTGTATTCACTGTAATACTGTATTCAGTAAATACTGAACCAGTATTTACCCAAGTCTTTCCTAAATCTAAACTTATCTAATTTATACCCATTGTTTCGTGTTCTGTCTTGTGTTGATACTTTTAATACCCTATTAATATCCCCTTTGTTATGTCCATTCATCCACCACTTGTAAACCTCTATCATGTCACCCCTAACTCTTCGCCTTTCCAGTGAATGCAACTTAAGCTTAGCTAATCTTTCTTCATATGAAAGATTTCTAATTTGGGGAATTAACTTAGTCATCCTACGCTGGACACGTTCAAGTGAATTTATATCCATTCTATAATATGGCGACCAAAACTGAACTGCATAATCTAAATGGGGCCTAACGAGAGCAAGATATAGCTTGAGAACCACACCAGGTGTCTTGTTACTAACGCTGCGATTAATAAATCCGAGTGTCCGATTTGCCTTATTACGAACATTCATGCATTGATCCTTTTGAACTGTAACCTAGACCTGGTCTTCTCCCCCAGTTTGGTTGAGATGATCTACCTGCACCGCTGCTCTAACAAGGTGGTCCTTTATAGACTTACCTCGCCTCCAGGCGATCATGGGAGGGTTTTGTGGGAATTTTACCCAGGATGGATGTTCGCTGTACGTTTCCCTCATCCATGTCCATACTTCCTGGAGTTTTCTCTTAAGCTGTGCTGCAAGACCTGGGAAGAAAAGGGTTGGAAGAATCCATCTCTTGTCTTCCACTTCTTGTGTTCTAGGTCTGAGTAGCTCTGCCCTTGTTTTTTCTCTGAGTTTCTCCTGGGCTGCATGTATTATTGTCTCTGGATAGTCTCTGTTCCTGAACATATCCCATAGGTCATCAAGCTGGGGATATAGCGTCTCTTCTTTGCTGTTAATTCTCTTGAGTCTGAGTCCAAGTGAGTAGGGTAGCGACTTCTTCAGGGCTAGTGGGTGGCTCGAGTCAAATTTCAGATACGTATGAAGGTTAGTCGGTTTATAGTATGCCTTCGTATGCAGATTCCTGGTTAGCTGGTCTATATATACTGTTGTATCTAGGAAATTAATCGTGGAGTCACTGTGTTCGACGGTAAACTTAAGGTTCTCATGAACTGTATTTGACCATGAAAAGAAACCTTCTAGGCGCGGGAAACCGTCTTCGATTATTCCGAAGATGTCGTCTATGTAACGGAAATATACCTCCGGTCCGTCCTTCCTGTGGGATCGTTTCCTCTCGAACACTACATGCACAAATATTTCAGCGATTGCCACACTACTGCTTCTATCGCTGTACCCTTGGTTTGCCGGTATGCCCGTCCTTCAAATTGCAAAAGGGTGTCTCTCATCACATGGAGGATGGCCTCCTCAAGAGTTTCTTTCGAGGGGGTCCTCCATACGCCTGCGTCTTGAAGTTCCTGTCTACAAATTAATGAGATAAGGAAAGCAAAAAGAAACTATGAAGTTCGTATAGCAGGGCAAGCAAAGACAAATCCTAAAGGGTTTTTTCAGTTATATCGAACTAAGACTAGGGAAAGGATAGGCCCATTAAAAACTGAGACAGGTCAAATAACAGATAGTGATGAAGAGATGAGTAGTATTTTTAATAAATATTTTGTATCTGTATTTACTAAAGAGGAACTTAACAATATGCCTTCAACCGAACAAGTCTACGTGGGTAGGAACGAAGACAGGTTGACGAGTTTAGCAGTTACCAGGGAGGATGTTCTTAAACAAATAGAAAAACTCAAACCAAACAAAACAACAGGGCCGGATGAAGTGTTTGCCAGGGTGCTTAAAGAATGCAAAGGGGAGCTTTGTGACCCACTGTCAATCATATTTAATAAATCAATAGAGTCAGGCAGAGTGCCAAAGTTTTGGAAAGTTGCTAATGTGATACCAGTTTTTAAGAAAGGAGATAGATCACTTGCGTGATCTATTGTGGAAAGTTACTCGAATCTATAATAGCAAATAAAATTCGTCTTCATCTTGAAAAACATAAATTAATAATTGAGTCGCAACATGGTTTTATAAATGGCCGTTCATGTTTAACAGATTTGTTATCTTTTTATTCTAGCATAGTTGAGGCAGTTGATAGTGGTAAGGATTGTGATGTTGTGTACCTTGACTTTAGCAAAGCTTTTGATACAGTGCCACATGAAAGACTGATTAAAAAGATAGAGGCTCATGGTATTGGTGGTGCTATATTAAGCTGCATTAGGGCATGGCTATACCAAAGGAAACAGAGAGTTAGTATAAATGGAGTCAAGTCAGAGTGGGAAAATGTTGTAAGAGGAGTGCCTCAAGGCTCTGTCCTGGGCCCTCTGTTGTTTATAATATATATAAATGATTTAGATTCGGGTTTGAGTAGTAACATTTGCAAATTTGCCTATGATACGAAAATCGGTAGGGAAATTAATTCGGAGGAGGACTCTCTATCACGTCAAGTTGATCTAGATAGGATTTTGAAATGGTCAAAGGACTGGCAGAAGCAGTTTAATGCTTCTGCCAGTCTAATGCTTCTGACACACCAGGTGTCTTGTTACTAACGCTTCGATTAATAAATCCGAGTTTGTCGATGTCATCTTAATGACATCGAAATAGGGAGTGAGCTAGGGAACAGTGATCACAAAGAAATCAGATTTGGCATAGAATGGAATAGACCTGTAGGAGAAAATTCTGTTAAAGTGCCAGATTTTCGAAAAGCTGATTTTAATAGCCTAAGAAATTTTTTGGGTCAAATTGATTGGAAAGTCTTGGGTATGGGGTGGGGGCCGGTCTTGGAGCGAGACATGAACCCAGCGATGGGTGATGTAAATGGGGATTTCGATGTAGATTCAATTTATAACGTATTTAAGAATATTCTAAACAAAGCACAGGAACGTAGTATACCACACAAATTGAATAGATCGATTACTAATGACCCAAAGTGGATAACAAAGAATTTGAAGAATCTTATAGGTAAAAAGAGAGCTTGGTACAAGAGGATTAAAAATGGGGAGGTCACTTTAGAACAGGAATTCGTACAACTAGTTAGAAATGTTAAAAAAGAGATAAGGAAAGCAAAAAGAAACTATGAAGTTCGTATAGCAGGGCAAGCAAAGACAAATCCTAAAGGGTTTTTTCAGTTATATCGAACTAAGACTAGGGAAAGGATAGGTCCATTAAAAACTGAGACAGGTCAAATAACAGATAGTGATGAAGAGATGAGTAGTATTTTTAATAAATATTTTGTATCTGTATTTACTAAAGAGGAACTTAACAATATGCCTTCAGCCCAACAAGTCTATGTGGGTGGGGACGAGGACAGGTTGACGAGTTTAGCAGTTACCAGGGAGGATGTTATTAAACAAATAGTAAAACTCAAACCAAACAAATCCCCAGGGCCGGATGAAGTGTTTGCCAGAGTGCTGAAAGAATGCAAAGAGGAGCTTTGTGACCCACTGTCAATCATATTTAATAAATCAATAGAGTCAGGCACAGTGCCAGAGTTTTGGAAAGTTGCTAATGTGATACCAGTTTTTAAGAAAGGAGATAGATCACTTGCGTCTAACTATCGACCAATTAGCTTAACGTCTATTGTGGGAAAGTTACTCGAATCTATAATAGCAAATAAAATTCGTCTTCATCTTGAAAAACATAAATTAATAATTGAGTCGCAACATGGTTTTATAGAGGGCAGTTCATGTTTAACAAATTTGTTATCTTTTTATTCTAGCATAGTTGAGGCAGTTGATAGTGGTAAGGATTGTGATGTTGTGTACCTTGACTTTAGCAAAGCTTTCGATACAGTGCCACATGAAAGACTGATTAAAAAGATAGAGGCTCATGGTATTGGGGGTGCTATATTAAGCTGGATTAGGGCATGGCTATACCAAAGGAAACAGAGAGTTAGTATAAATGGAGTCAAGTCAGAGTGGGAAAATGTTGTAAGTGGAGTGCCTCAAGGCTCTGTCCTGGGACCTCTGTTGTTTATAATATATATCAATGATTTAGATTCAGGTTTGAGTAGCAACATTTGCAAATTTGCCGATGATACGAAAATCGGTAGGGAAATTAATTCGGAGGAGGACTCACTATCACTTCAAGTTGATCTAGATAGGGTTTTGAAATGGTCAAAGGACTGGCAGATGCAGTTTAATGCTGATAAATGTAAAGTTCTGAAGCTAGGTAATGATGATAGAGTTACAAGATACGAGCTAGATGGTATTGAGATTGCGAAGTCGGATTGCGAAAGGGATCTGGGAGTTATAATTAGTAAGAATTTAAAACAAAAGGATCAATGCATGAATGTTCGTAATAAGGCAAATCGGACACTCGGATTTATTAATCGCAGCGTTAGTAACAAGACACCTGGTGTGGTTCTCAAGCTATATCTTGCTCTCGTTAGGCCCCATTTAGATTATGCAGTTCAGTTTTGGTCGCCATATTATAGAATGGATATAAATTCACTTGAACGTGTCCAGCGTAGGATGACTAAGTTAATTCCCCAAATTAGAAATCTTTCATATGAAGAAAGATTAACAAAGCTAAAATTGCATTCACTGGAAAGGCGAAGAGTTAGGGGTGACATGATAGAGGTTTGCAAGTGGATGAATGGACATAACAAAGGGGTATTAATAGGGTATTAAAAGTATCAACACAGGACAGAACGCGAAACAATGGGTATAAATTGGATAAGTTTAGATTTAGGAAAGACTTAGGTAAATACTGGTTCAGTAACAGGGTTGTTGATTTGTGGAACCAATTGCCGCATAACATTGTGGAGGTGGGGTCCCTCGATTGTTTCAAGCATGGGTTGGACATGTATATGAGTGGGATTGGGTGGTTATAAATAGGAGCTGCCTCGTATGGGCCAATAGGCCTTCTGCAGTTGCCTTTGTTCTTATGTTCTTATGTTCTTATGTTAATTCAACGACACTTCCAACACTTTTAACACTCAAGAATGGGGGAAAGAAAACAAAGTTATAGTTTTTTTATCTTCCCTTTTCGGCTCGTGTGTGTGAGAAAAAAAGTTTGGAAAAAAGCACAAAAAGTATTTCTCTCAGTAATGGAGTTAAACTCTCACTTGCCTCCTGGGGGCAGAAGAAGAGAAGACTGAGCGAAAAAAGCCTTTTGTGTCCAGGTATTTCGCCTTTCGATATCCCCCCTGGTTAGAGGAGAGGGAGTATCGTTAGGAGAAAATGCTACAACGGGTAAAGCCGACTGTTTCGTAGGACCTTAGTCCTTTACTCTTCAGCCCGTGAAGTAGAATTGTGAGTAGCAACATTTGCAAATTTGCCGATGATACGAAAATCGGCAGGGAAATTAATTCGGAGTTAATCTTTCTTCATATGAAAGTCTTCTAATTTGGGGAATTAACTTAGTCATCCTTTTGCTTTAAATTCTTACTAATCATAACTCAGATCTCTTTCGCAATCCGACTTCGCAATCTCAACACCATCCAGCTCGTACCTTGTAACCCTATCATCATTACCTAGCCTCAGAACTTTACATTTATCAGCATCAAACTGCATCTGCCAATCTTTTGACCATTTCAAAGCCCTATTTAGATCAACTTGAAGTGATAGTGTTTCTTATTCGGTGTTAATTTCCCTACCGATTTTTGTATCATCTGCAAATTTGCAAATGTTGCTACTCAAACCTGAATCTAAATCATTTTTTATATATTATAAACAACAGAGGTCCCAGGACAGAGCCTTGAGGCACTCCACTAACAACATTATGCCACTCTGACATAACCCCATTTATACTAACTCTCTGTTTCCTTTGGAATAGCCATGCCCTAATCCAACTTTATATAGCACCCCCCAATACCATGAGCCTCTATTTTTTTAATCAGTCTTTCATGTGACACTGTATCAAAAGCTTTGCTTAAGCCAAGGTACAGAACATCACAATCCTTACCACTATCAACTGCCTCAACTATGCTGGAATAAAAAGATAGCAAATTTGTTAAACATGAACGGCCATTTGCAAAACCATGTTGCGACTCATTTATTTATTTATGTTTTTCAAGATGAAGACGAATTGTATTTGCAATTATCAATTCAAGTAACTTTCCCACAATAGACGTTAGGCTAATTGGCCGATAGTTTGACGCAAGTGATCTATCTCCTTTCTTAAAATTGGTACCACAGTAGCTACCTTCCATGACTCTGGCACTCTACCTAACTCTATTGATTTATTAAATATGGTAGACAGTAATATATATAATATATATATATATATATATATATATATATATATATATATATATATATATATATATATATATATATATATATATATATATATATATA
>WNGS01017708.1:26243-39601 GCA_020271785.1 Procambarus virginalis | reverse complement strand
GACAGGTGCGTTGCAAGAAGTGGGCCGGGCATCGACGTGTGACGTCCTTGGCAGTTTTCACCAGTATAAGAGACAGCTTAGTGGCCGGGCCATCCCCGTGAGTGAACCGGTTGACCGCCTTGTCAACCAGGTTTGAACGTGTGATCGACGATCCTGTCAAGTTTGACAGTAACCCCACCTTCGTGGAACCCTACGAGTCAACAGTTGGATGCAAGCACGTCGAGAAGTCTTCCCAAATACCTAGCGATATATCTAGACGACGAGGGAATTGACAGTGTTGTGAGCTTCAAGTGCTCTGAAGTCGGGTGCTGTGCGTGTGGAGCTTAAGCAGTATCGTCTGGGATGGCTGATAACTTCACAGTGACTTCGTCGTGGTGAGAGGCAGTTCCTCTGGGAGTACAGTGACAAGGACTAATTCGGAAACGTGCGACGACCGCCGAGACGTAGGCTGGCTGCCGTAGTTGGAGGAAAGTTGACGGCCCAGGAGACCGACTTCAACCCTGCGACGTACTGTAGAGGAAGGAGCACGGACCTGTTGGTACAGAACGGCGAGACGCGACATCTTAAGGCGTGGGCTTGTGTTTCTGGATGGTGAACGAGGCCGAGAGCCTGGACCAGGAGCTACAACCCCAACTGTCATGCTAGGATAGGTGAAGAAGGTGTTTACAGTTACCCTCCCATTTCCCCTTTAGTTAGCTATATATTTTCTTGTCAGGATATTTTATATGTCGTAGCAAGTCTCACCTGAGTCTAATCACAGAGAGCACTGTGTGTGGTGAGGCTACCCAGAGTGCTCACAGTATCAGTTTACATATATATCTATGTGTGGGTGTGTGCATGCACCAGGATTCGTCAAAAATTTACTGTGACTATTATTATCTCCTGTGATTATTATTATTATATTATTGGTAGCATACCAGATATTGGTGTTAGGCTATGAGCCTAGAATTTATTGATATAAATGCCTGTGTATTGATCTCCATGATTTATTGATATAAATGCCTGTGTATTGATCTCCAAGATTTATTGATATACATGCCTGTTGTGTTGATCTCTATGATCTATTGATATAAATGCCTGTGTATTGATCTTCATGATTTATATAGATATATGCCTGTAATTTGATTACTGATTTATATATGACATGCCTGTGTACTGAATAATATCATATACGTGAAGTGATTGCCAGTGATATCTCTTTGAGAGAAAGTATAGATATAAAGAAAAGTTCAGTGATCAAGCGAATGCATTCACAGTAAATATTATTAAGAATAGAGTAATCTTTTGGTACGGTGAAAAGTCACTGAGTGCAGTGTGGATAAGATATGATCGTGAGGCCAGTGAAACGTAAGTATGCCATGTGAATGTAGAATACAGTGTTTTGCGGAAAAGTTAAATAAACGGGGATCGTGATAGAATTAGAAAAACAAGTACTAATCTTTTCTCACGGTCGCGAGGGTCCCGGTCAGCTGACATCTGACAGGTGATGCGTGGCGCTGCCGGTGTTGCCATATTGGTGCGCTCCAGATTATTCCACTAAGAATTGAGCAGTGGTCATATATTATTCCTAATACATTGATGCATATATATCTCCATTGTCTTTTAAGTAAAATACCAAAACTCTTTGGTGTTTGATATCATCCCCTCCATTTATCTTGTGACCGTGTAATGATGTAAAGCAGAGTGACCTGCCTGATACCATATTACTGGAATTTGCTCTTACCACAATTACCACAATTACACCTCACCACTGCAGTGTTACTGGACACCTAAAAACACCAGTTGGCGACCTTAAAGGCTGTGTAAGAGTTCGGTGTCGTGGCGGGCCACAGATTGAGGGAACGGTCTGTGCCCCCACTCATCTTGCAATTTAAGGCCGGTTGTGAGATCGACTGGGGTACTCTCCGGGCGAGCAGTGGAGCCTAGAGGATCGAGGGAAGACCCGCAGAACGACGGTGAGTAAGGGTTATTGTCGGAGCAACCACCTGGAAAGGAGATCCAGTCTACCTATGCTTTAACCCTTCACTAACGAGAACCGTGACACCCCGACAATATATATATATATATATATCACTGAAAACTCACACCCCAGAAGTGACTCGAACCCATACTCCCAGGAGCAAAGCAACTGGTAACTACAGGGCGCCTTAATCCGCTTGACCATCACGACCGGACATAAGGAAGTGATAGCCTGAGCTATATGAACCACTTCCCCGCCGGCACCTGGATGGTTATCTTGGGCATAGCATTTTATCAAATCACCTCATTTTTTTGGGCAACACGTGAGGAACACAAATGCAAACAAGCCTGAATGGTCCCCAGGACTAGATACAACTGAAAACTCACACCCCAGAAGTGACTCGAACCCATACTCCCAGGAGCAAAGCAACTGGTAACTACAGGGCGCCTTAATCCGCTTGACCATCACGACCGGACATAAGGAAGTGATAGCCTGAGCTATATGAACCACTTCCCCGCCGGCACCTGGATGGTTATCTTGGGCATAGCATTTTATCAAATCACCTCATTTTTTGGGGCAACACGTGAGGAACACAAATGCAAACAAGCCTGAATGGTCCCCAGGACTAGATACAACTGAAAACTCACACCCCAGAAGTGACTCGAACCCATACTCCCAGGAGCAAAGCAACTGGTAACTACAGGGCGCCTTAATCCGCTTGACCATCACGACCGGACATAAGGAAGTGATAGCCTGAGCTATATGAACCACTTCCCCGCCGGCACCTGGATGGTTATCTTGGGCATAGCATTTTATCAAATCACCTCATTTTTTGGGGCAACACGTGAGGAACACAAATGCAAACAAGCCTGAATGGTCCCCAGGACTAGATACAACTGAAAACTCACACCCCAGAAGTGACTCGAACCCATACTCCCAGGAGCAAAGCAACTGGTAACTACAGGGCGCCTTAATCCGCTTGACCATCACGACCGGACATAAGGAAGTGATAGCCTGAGCTATATGAACCACTTCCCCGCCGGCACCTGGATGGTTATCTTGGGCATAGCATTTTATCAAATCACCTCATTTTTTGGGGCAACACGTGAGGAACACAAATGCAAACAAGCCTGAATGGTCCCCAGGACTAGATACAACTGAAAACTCACACCCCAGAAGTGACTCGAACCCATACTCCCAGGAGCAAAGCAACTGGTAACTACAGGGCGCCTTAATCCGCTTGACCATCACGACCGGACATAAGGAAGTGATAGCCTGAGCTATATGAACCACTTCCCCGCCGGCACCTGGATGGTTATCTTGGGCATAGCATTTTATCAAATCACCTCATTTTTTGGGGCAACACGTGAGGAACACAAATGCAAACAAGCCTGAATGGTCCCCAGGACTAGATACAACTGAAAACTCACACCCCAGAAGTGACTCGAACCCATACTCCCAGGAGCAAAGCAACTGGTAACTACAGGGCGCCTTAATCCGCTTGACCATCACGACCGGACATAAGGAAGTGATAGCCTGAGCTATATGAACCACTTCCCCGCCGGCACCTGGATGGTTATCTTGGGCATAGCATTTTATCAAATCACCTCATTTTTTGGGGCAACACGTGAGGAACACAAATGCAAACAAGCCTGAATGGTCCCCAGGACTAGATACAACTGAAAACTCACACCCCAGAAGTGACTCGAACCCATACTCCCAGGAGCAAAGCAACTGGTAACTACAGGGCGCCTTAATCCGCTTGACCATCACGACCGGACATAAGGAAGTGATAGCCTGAGCTATATGAACCACTTCCGCCCTAGTCCTGGGGACCATTCAGGCTTGTTTGCATTTGTGTTCCTCACGTGTTGCCCCAAAAAATGAGGTGATTTGATAAAATGCTATGCCCAAGATAACCATCCAGGTGCCGGCGGGGAAGTGGTTCATATAGCTCAGGCTATCACTTCCTTATGTCCGGTCGTGATGGTCAAGCGGATTAAGGCGCCCTGTAGTTACCAGTTGCTTTGCTCCTGGGAGTATGGGTTCGAGTCACTTCTGGGGTGTGAGTTTTCAGTTGTATCTAGTCCTGGGGACCATTCAGGCTTGTTTGCATTTGTGTTCCTCACGTGTTGCCCCAAAAAATGAGGTGATTTGATAAAATGCTATGCCCAAGATAACCATCCAGGTGCCGGCGGGGAAGTGGTTCATATAGCTCAGGCTATCACTTCCTTATGTCCGGTCGTGATGGTCAAGCGGATTAAGGCGCCCTGTAGTTACCAGTTGCTTTGCTCCTGGGAGTATGGGTTCGAGTCACTTCTGGGGTGTGAGTTTTCAGTTGTATCTAGTCCTGGGGACCATTCAGGCTTGTTTGCATTTGTGTTCCTCACGTGTTGCCCCAAAAAATGAGGTGATTTGATAAAATGCTATGCCCAAGATAACCATCCAGGTGCCGGCGGGGAAGTGGTTCATATAGCTCAGGCTATCACTTCCTTATGTCCGGTCGTGATGGTCAAGCGGATTAAGGCGCCCTGTAGTTACCAGTTGCTTTGCTCCTGGGAGTATGGGTTCGAGTCACTTCTGGGGTGTGAGTTTTCAGTTGTATCTAGTCCTGGGGACCATTCAGGCTTGTTTGCATTTGTGTTCCTCACGTGTTGCCCCAAAAAATGAGGTGATTTGATAAAATGCTATGCCCAAGATAACCATCCAGGTGCCGGCGGGGAAGTGGTTCATATAGCTCAGGCTATCACTTCCTTATGTCCGGTCGTGATGGTCAAGCGGATTAAGGCGCCCTGTAGTTACCAGTTGCTTTGCTCCTGGGAGTATGGGTTCGAGTCACTTCTGGGGTGTGAGTTTTCAGTTGTATCTAGTCCTGGGGACCATTCAGGCTTGTTTGCATTTGTGTTCCTCACGTGTTGCCCCAAAAAATGAGGTGATTTGATAAAATGCTATGCCCAAGATAACCATCCAGGTGCCGGCGGGGAAGTGGTTCATATAGCTCAGGCTATCACTTCCTTATGTCCGGTCGTGATGGTCAAGCGGATTAAGGCGCCCTGTAGTTACCAGTTGCTTTGCTCCTGGGAGTATGGGTTCGAGTCACTTCTGGGGTGTGAGTTTTCAGTTGTATCTAGTCCTGGGGACCATTCAGGCTTGTTTGCATTTGTGTTCCTCACGTGTTGCCCCAAAAAATGAGGTGATTTGATAAAATGCTATGCCCAAGATAACCATCCAGGTGCCGGCGGGGAAGTGGTTCATATAGCTCAGGCTATCACTTCCTTATGTCCGGTCGTGATGGTCAAGCGGATTAAGGCGCCCTGTAGTTACCAGTTGCTTTGCTCCTGGGAGTATGGGTTCGAGTCACTTCTGGGGTGTGAGTTTTCAGTTGTATCTAGTCCTGGGGACCATTCAGGCTTGTTTGCATTTGTGTTCCTCACGTGTTGCCCCAAAAAATGAGGTGATTTGATAAAATGCTATGCCCAAGATAACCATCCAGGTGCCGGCGGGGAAGTGGTTCATATAGCTCAGGCTATCACTTCCTTATGTCCGGTCGTGATGGTCAAGCGGATTAAGGCGCCCTGTAGTTACCAGTTGCTTTGCTCCTGGGAGTATGGGTTCGAGTCACTTCTGGGGTGTGAGTTTTCAGTTGTATCTAGTCCTGGGGACCATTCAGGCTTGTTTGCATTTGTGTTCCTCACGTGTTGCCCCAAAAAATGAGGTGATTTGATAAAATGCTATGCCCAAGATAACCATCCAGGTGCCGGCGGGGAAGTGGTTCATATAGCTCAGGCTATCACTTCCTTATGTCCGGTCGTGATGGTCAAGCGGATTAAGGCGCCCTGTAGTTACCAGTTGCTTTGCTCCTGGGAGTATGGGTTCGAGTCACTTCTGGGGTGTGAGTTTTCAGTTGTATCTAGTCCTGGGGACCATTCAGGCTTGTTTGCATTTGTGTTCCTCACGTGTTGCCCCAAAAAATGAGGTGATTTGATAAAATGCTATGCCCAAGATAACCATCCAGGTGCCGGCGGGGAAGTGGTTCATATAGCTCAGGCTATCACTTCCTTATGTCCGGTCGTGATGGTCAAGCGGATTAAGGCGCCCTGTAGTTACCAGTTGCTTTGCTCCTGGGAGTATGGGTTCGAGTCACTTCTGGGGTGTGAGTTTTCAGTTGTATCTAGTCCTGGGGACCATTCAGGCTTGTTTGCATTTGTGTTCCTCACGTGTTGCCCCAAAAAAATGAGGTGATTTGATAAAATGCTATGCCCAAGATAACCATCCAGGTGCCGGCGGGGAAGTGGTTCATATAGCTCAGGCTATCACTTCCTTATGTCCGGTCGTGATGGTCAAGCGGATTAAGGCGCCCTGTAGTTACCAGTTGCTTTGCTCCTGGGAGTATGGGTTCGAGTCACTTCTGGGGTGTGAGTTTTCAGTTGTATCTAGTCCTGGGGACCATTCAGGCTTGTTTGCATATATATATATATATATATATATATATATATATATATATATATATATATGTCGTACCTAGTAGCCAGAACGCACTTCTCGGCCTACTATGCAAGGCCCGATTTGCCTAATAAGCCAAGTTTTCCTGAATTAATATAATTTCTCAAATTTTTTTCTCATGAAATGATAAAGCTACCCTTTCATTATGTATGAGGTCAATTTTTGTTATTGGAGTTAAAATTAACGTAGATATATGACCGAACCTAACCAACCCTACCTAACCTAACCTAACCTATCTTTATAGGTTAGGTTAGGTTAGGTAGCCGAAAAAGTTAGGTTACGTTAGGTTAGGTAGGTTAGGTAGTCGAAAAACAATTAATTCATGAAAACTTGGCCTATTAGGCAAATCGGGCCTTGCATAGTAGGCTGACAAGTGCGTTCTGGCTACTAGGTACAACATATATATATATATATATATATATATATATATATATATATATATATATATATATATATATATATATATATATATATATATATATGTCGTACCTAGTAGCCAGAACGCACTTCTCAGCCTAGTATGCAAGGCCCGATTTGCCTAATAGGCCAAGTTTTCATGAATTAATTGTTTTTCGACTACCTAACCTACCTAACCTAACCTAACCTAACTTTTTCGGCTACCTAACCTAACCTAACCTATAAAGATAGGTTAGGTTAGGTTAGGTAGGGTTAGTTAGGTTTGGTCATATATCTACGTTAATTTTAACTCCAATAAAAAAAATTGTCCTCATACATAATGAAATGGGTAGCTTTATCATTTCATAAGACAAAATTAGAGAAAATATATTAATTCAGGAAAACTTGGCTTATTAGGCAAATCTGGCCTTGCATAATAGGCCAAATATGGCGTTCTGGCTACTAGGTACAACATATATATATATATATATATATATATATATATATATATATAATATATATATATATATATATATTATATATATATATTTATATATTATAATAAATAAAAATTAAGTTCCTGACACAGACCACACAGGTGCTTACCTGTCTGTGTTTACCTGTCTGTGTTACCTGTCAGTGCTTACCTTTCTGTGCTTACCTGACAGTGCTTACCTGACAGTGCTTACCTGTCAGTGCTTACCTGACAGTGCTTACCTGACAGTGCTTACCTGACAATGCTTACCTTAATGTGTTTACCTGACAGTGCTTACCTGTCAGTATTTACCTGTCAGTGCTTACCTGCCATTGCTTACCTTAAAGTGTTTACCTGACAGTGCTTTCCTGTCAGTACTTACCTGTCAGTCTTACCTGTCAGTGTTTACCTGACAGTGCTTACCTGTCAGTGCTTACCTGACAGTGCTTACCTGACAATGCTTACCTTAATGTGTTTACCTGACAGTGATTACCTGTCATTGCTTACCTTAATGTGTTTTCCTGACAGTGCTTACCTGTCATTGCTTACCTATCAGTGATTACCTGACAGTGCTTACCTGACAATGCTTCCCTGTCAGTGCTTACCTATCAGTGATTACATGACAGTGCTTACCTGACAATGCTTCCCTGTCAGTGCTTACCTGAGAGTGCTTACCTGTCAGTGCTTACCTGACAGTGCTTACCTGACAGTGCTTACCTGACAGTGCTTACCTGAGAGTACTTACCTGTCAGTACTTACCTGTCAGTGCTTACCTGACAGTGCTTACCTGACAGTACTTACCTGTCAGTACTTACCTGTCAGTACTTACCTGTCAGTACTTACCTGTCAGTGCTTACATGTCAGTGCTTACCTGTCAGTACTTACCTGTCAGTGCTTACATGTCAGGGCTTTACCTGACAGTACTTACCTGACAGTATTTACCTGACAGTATTTACCTGACAGTACTTACCTGAAGTGCTTACCTGACAACAATTACCTGTCAGTGCTTACCTATCAGTACTTACCTGTAAGTGCTTACCTGACAGTGCTTACTTGACAGTACGTACCTGACAGTACTTACCTGTCAGTTCTTACCTGGCAGTGCTTACCTGACAGTATTTACCTGACAGTACTTACCTGACAGAGCTTACCTGTCTATGCTTGCCTGTCAAGGCTTACCTGACAGTGCTTACCTGACAGTGTTTACCTGTCAGTACTTACCTGTCAGTACTTACCTGACAGTGCTTACCTGGCAGTATTTACCTGACAGTACTTACCTGTCAGTGCTTTCCTGAGAGTGCTTACCTGTCAGTACTTACCTGACAGTGCCTACCTGACAGTGCTTACCTGACAGTGCTTACCTAACAGTGCTTACCTGACAGTACTTACCTGTCAGTGCTTACCTGACAGTGCTTACCTAACAATGCTTACCTGACAGTATTTACCTGACAGTACTTACCTGACAGAACATACCTGACAGTGCTTACCTGACAACAATACCTGTCAGTGCTTACCTGACAGTGCTTACCTGACAGTATTTACCTGACAGTACTTACCTGACAGTACATACCTGATAGTGCTTACCTGACAACAATTACCTGTCAGTGCTTTCCTGTAAGTGCTTACCTGACGGTATTTACCTGACAGTACTTACCTGTCAAGGCTTACCTGTCTATGCTTACCTGTCAAGGCTTACCTGTCAATGCTTACCTGACAGTGCTTACCTGTCAGTTCTACCTGATAGTACTTACCATTCAGTGCTTACCTGTCAGTGCTTACCTGTCAGTGCTTACCTGACAGTGCTTGCCTGACAGTACTTACCTGTCAGTGCTTGCCTGTCAGTGCTTGCCTGACAGTGCTTACCTGTCAATGCTACCTAATAGTACTTACCAGTCAGTGCTTACCTGTCAGTGCTTACCTGACAGTATTTACCTAACAGTACTTACCTGACAGTGCTTACCTGACAGTACTTACCTGTCAGTGCTTACCTGACAGTGCTTACCTGTCATGCTTACCTGACAGTGCTTACCTGTCAGTGCATACCTGTCAGTGCTTACCTGACAGTGCTTGCCTGACAGTGCTTACCTGTCAGTGCTTACCTGTCAGTGCTTACCTGACAGTGCTTGCCTGACAGTGCTTGCCTGACAGTGCCTACCTGTCAGTGCTTACCTGTCAGTGCTTACCTGTCAGTGCTTTCCTGACAGTGCTTGCCTGATAGTGCTTACCTGTCAGTGCTTGCCTGTCAGTGCTTACCTGATAGTGCTTACCTGTCAGTGCTTACCTGTCAGTGCTTGCCTGACAGTGCTTACCTGTCAATGCTTACCTGATAGTACTTACCAGTCAGTGCTTACTTGTCAGTACTTACCGGACAGTGCTTTCCTGTCAATGCTTACGTGACAGTGTTTGCCTGACAGTGCTAACCTGTCAGTGCTTACCTGTCAGTGCTTACCTGACAGTGCTTACCTGTCAGTACTTACCCGACAGTACTTACCTAACAGTACTTACCTGTCAGGTAAGCCTGACAGTACTTACTTGACAGAGCTTACCTAACAGTGCTTACCTGACAGTGCTTACCTGTCAGTGCTTACCTGTCAGTGCTTACCTGTCAGTGCTTACCTGTCAGTACTTACCTGACAGTGCTTTCCTGTCAGTACTTACCTGACAGTGCTTAGCTGAGTAGTGCTTACCTGTCAGTGCTTACCTGACAGTGCTTACATATCAGTGCTTACCTGACAATGCTTCCCTGTCAGTGCATACCTGTCAGTGCTTAGCAGTCAGTGCTTACCTGTCAATGCTTACCTGACAGTGCTTACCTGAGAGTGCTTACCTGACAGTGCTTACCTGAGAGTGCTTACCAGACAGTGCTTACCTGTCGGTACTTACCTGACAGTGCTTACCTGTCAGTACTTACCTGTCAGTGCTTACCTGACAGTGCTTACCTGACAGTGCTTACCTGACAGTACTTAACTAACAGTACTTACCTGTGAGTGCTTACCTGTCAGTGCTTACCTGCCAGTGCTTACTTGACAGTACTTACCTAACAGTACTTACCTGTCAGTTCTTACCTGTCAGTGCTTAACTGACAGTATTTACCTGACAGTACTTACCTGACATAGCTTACCTGTCTATGCTTACCTCTCAAGGCTTACCTGTCAGTGCTTACCTGACAGTGCTTACCTGACAGTACTTCCCTCACAGTACTTACCTGACAGTACTTACCTGACAGTGCATACATGACAGTGCTTACCACACAGTTCTTCCCTGACAGTACTTTCCTGAGAGTACTTACCTGTCAATGCTTACCTCAGAGTACTTACCTGACAGTGCTTACCTGTCAGTGCTTACCTGACAGTACTTACCTGTCAATGCTTACCTGTCAGTGCTTGCTTGACAGTGCTTACCTGTCAGGACTTACCTGACAGTATTTACCTGACAGTACTTACCTGACAGTGCTTACCTGTCAGTGCTTACTTGACAGTACGTACCTGATAGTACTTACCTGTCAGTGCTTACCTGACAGTATTTACCTGACAGTACTTACCTGAAGTGCTTGCCTGACAACAATTACCTGTCAGTGCTTACCTATCAGTACTTACCTGTAAGTGCTTACCTGACAGTGCTTACTTGACAGTACTTACCTAACAGTACTTACCTGTCAGTTCTTACCTGTCAGTGCTTACCTGACAGTATTTACCTGACAGTACTTACCTGACAGAGCTTACCTGTCTATGCTTGCTTGTCAAGGCTTACCTGACAGTGCTTACCTGACAGTGCTTACCTGTCAGTACTTACCTGTCAGTACTTACCTGACAGTGCTTACCTGGCAGTACTTACCTGACAGTACTTACCTGTGGGTGCTTACCTGAGAGTGCTTACCTGTCAGTACTTACCTGACAGTGCCTACCTGACAGTGCTTACCTGTCAGTGCTTACCTGACAGTACTTACCTGTCAGTGCTTACCTAACAGTGCTTACCTGACAGGACTTACCTGTCAGTGCTTGCCTGACAGTGCTTACATGACAGTGCTCACCTGTCAGTGCTTGCCTGACAGTGCTTGCCTGTCAGTGATTACCTGACAGTATTTACCTGACAGTGCTTACCTGACAGTGCTTACCTAACAGTGCTTACCTGACAGTACTTACCTGTCAGTGCTTGCCTGACAGTGCTAACCTAACAGTGCTTACCTGACAGTATTTACCTGACAGTACTTACCTGACAGTACATACCTGACAGTGCTTACCTGACAACAATTACCTGTCAGTGCTTACCTGACAGTGCTTACCTGTCAGTGCTTACCTGACAGTACTTACCTGACAGTGCTTATCTGACAACAATTACCTGTCAGGGCTTACCTGACAGTACTTACCTCTCAGTGCTAACCTGACAGTGCTTTCCTGTAAGTGCTTACCTGACGGTATTTACCTGACAGTACTTACCTGTCAAGGCTTACCTGTCTATGCTTACCTGTCAAGGCTTACCTGTCAATGCTTACCTGACAGTGCTTACCTGTCAGTGCTTACCTGACAGTGCTTACCTGAAGGTGTTTACCTGCCAGTGCTTACCTGACAGTACTTACCTAACAGCGCTTACCTGACAGTACTTACCTGACAGTGCTTACCTGACAGTACCTACCTGACAGTACCAACCTGACAGTACTTACCTGGCAGTACTTACCTGACAGTATTTACCTGACAGTACTTACCTGACAGTGCTTACCTGTCAGTGCTTACTTGACAGTACGTACCTGGAGGTACTTACCTGTCAGTGCTTAGCTGACAGTATTTACCTGACAGTACTTACCTGAAGTGCTTACCTGACAACAATTACCTGTCAGTGCTTACCTATCAGTACTTACCTGTAAGTGCTTACCTGACAGTGCTTACTTGACAGTACTTACCTAACAGTACTTACCTGTCAGTTATTACCTAACAGTACTTACCTGACAGTACTTACCTCTCAGTTCTTACATGTCAGTGCTTACCTGACAGTACTAACCTGACAGAGCTTACCTGTCTATGCTTACCTGTCAAGGCTTATCTGACAGTGTTTACCTGACAGTGCTTACCTGTCAGTACTTACCTGTCAGTACTTACCTGACAGTGATTTCCTGACAGTGCTTACCTGACAGTACTTACCTGTCAGTGCTTACCTGAGAGTGCTTACCTGTCAGTACTTACCTGACAGTGCCTACCTGACAGTGCTTACCTGTCAGTGCTTACCTGACAGTACTTACCTGTCAATGCTTACCTAACAGTGCTTACCTGACAGTACTTACCTGTCAGTGCTTACCTGACAGTGCTTACCTGACAGTGCTCACCTGACAGTGCTCACCTGTCAGTGCTTGCCTAACAGTGCTGCCTGTCAGTGCTTGCCTGACAGTGCTTACCTGTCAGTGCTTACCTGACAGTATTTACCTGACAGTACTTATCTGTCAAAGCTTACCAGTCAGTGCTTACCTGTCATTGCTTACCTGACAGTATTTACCTGACAGTGCTTACCTGACAGTGCTTACCTAACAGTGCTTACCTGACAGTTCTTACCTGTCAGTGCTTACCTGACAGTGCTTACCTAACAGTGCTTACCTGACAGTATTTACCTGACAGTACTTACCTGACAGTACATACCTGACAGTGCTTACCTGACAACAATTACCTGTCAGTGCTTTCCTGACAGTGCTTACCTACAGTATTTACCTGACAGTACTTACTTGACAGTCTACATGACAGTGTTTACCTGACAACAATTACCTGTCAGTGCTTACCTGACAGTGCTTACCTGTCAGTGCTTACAGACAGTATTTACCTGACAGTACTTACCTGACAGTACATACCTGACAGTGCTTACCTGACAACAATTACCTGTCAGTGCTTACCTGACAGTGCTTACCTGTCAGTGCTTACCTGACAGTACTTACCTGACAACCATTACCTGACAGTACTTGCCTCTCAGTGCTAACCTGACAGTACTTTCCTGTAAGTGCTTACCTGACGGTATTTACCTGACAGTACTTACCTGTCAAGGCTT
>WNGS01017708.1:0-10899 GCA_020271785.1 Procambarus virginalis | reverse complement strand
TTATAGGCAATATATAATTATAGACATTGGTGTATATAAGAAGTAGGAGAGGTCCTAGAATGCTGCCCTGTGGCACTCCTACGGATAATGATTGAGTGGGCGAGGTTATATCATTGATGGCAACATATTGGTGTCTGTCTCCATGATAGGAGAATATAGTTCAGGGCAAGACCTCGGATTCCATAATGGAGAAGTTTAAGTAAGAGATAGTTATAGTTAACAGTACCAAAGGCCTTTCTCAGGTCAATGAAGAACCCAACTGGGAACTCATTTTTGTCAAGGGCTGTGTAGATTATATCATGCAGATATAATTACTCGTGTAGATTGTATCAAGTAGATATAATTCCTCTTGTAGATTATATCAAGCAAATATAATTACAGATGTAGAGTTACTCGTGCTTTTTTAGGGATATCAGGTAAAGTATGACATTCTAGAGATTTGTTGAATATCAGAGCTATGGGTGGGGGCAAGTGCATGAACGGCACTCGTGTAAACCATAGATGGTATTTCACTAGTGTTCCCAGCTTTGATTTTAGTGAGTAAATGACAGACATAACATCTGCCGAGCTGACTGTACAAGGAAAAGAGAGTTAGGACAGCTAACGGTAAGATATGTAGTAACATGTGTGTGAGGGATTTTTTTGGCAAGGTGAGCACCAACAGACGGAAAGAAGCTATTAAATTCAGTTGTCATTTCTAAGTCTGTTGCAGAGTGTGTAACCATCCTTGGAGAGTTTTATCTGCGTGTTATGTGATTGTGTTTAGATCCTAGATTGGCTTTATATGCTTTTCATGTTGACTTTTGCTTCTTGAATCTACTCCCATAATAGGAATGTTTTGCTCTTCTCTGTTATACTGGTAAGCATTAATGAGTATCTCTAATTAACTAATTAATTTTATTAACTACGTATTTTATAACTAGGCCAATACATGTTTTTTTCATATTCATGTTTCATGTTGATTGCTTTGAGTATGCCACTCGTGAGCAAGGGGTTGTTAATCTTTTGGTAGTTATTTGCTTGGTGAGGAGAGGACAATGAATGTTGTAGAGGCTATACAGTTTTGGAAAAGAAGGTGTTGACTAATGAATTTACATCCTGTGTATTATTGAATTCAGATTCCAAGTTTACATTGTGATGTGCATTTGTGAGATTGACTATTGCTGCTTTGCTGTGTAACCTGAAGGTAAGTTCTTGGTATACGATGGTGTTATGTCCATGTTTACTAAGAGAAAGGTTGGATAGTGATCAGTTGTTCCGTCAGAGATAATAACAGATGCAAGGGGGGGTTATGTTAGACCATAAGTGATCCAAGGTTGTTGCGGATGTTTGAGTGATTCGGGTGGCCTGGTGATTGTGGGGGTTAGCAATCAGCAGTTCATACTGTTTAGGAAATAGTCAACATGAGGGTTATATGGTTGACACACGTCAGTATTGAAGTCACTTACTAGAATAACGTGATTTTTGTTGAGCTTGTTGTTTATGATTAGATTCTTAGGTGATTTGAGAATGCAGTTGTATTACTATTGGGAAATCTATTGATAGCCCGTCCTCGCAAATTTAATAAGTAATATTGACTTATTAGTTGCGTGCATAGGTGACATACTTAACATAATAGTTTCCCTTGAAAATCTTCATAGAAAACACTGACCTTACCTAACCTTGTTAGTATGTTAAAATAAGCATCTTATAGCTTCGTAATTACAATTGTTACTTAATCTATTATAGGTATAGGTTAGGTAACTAATTGTAATTACGAAGCAATAAGATGTTTGTCTTAACATACTAACAAGGTTAGGTAAGGTCGGTGTTTTCTATGAAGATTTTCAAGGGAAACTATTATGTTAAGTATGTTACCTATGCAATTATTTAATAAGTCAATACTGACTTATTAAAATTGCGAGGACGGGTTGATAGCTCCAATAGTCAAGAAGGATTTGAGGGATTTAATCGAGAACTGAGCACAGGTAGATTCACAGTAGCCATCTCTATCACTAATGGCACTAGTGAAAATGAAGGTGTTTTGTAATAGATAGCTGTGCCACCTCCTTTTTTATTTAGCTTACAATTGTGAATGGCTTTATAACTGGGTAAGTTGTAAAGTTGAGTATGGTCTTTACTTCGCCATGTTTCTGATAAAATAAAGAACGATAGTTAAGTACCTAATGATGTGATTAGTGCATTTATGTCATCAAAATGCTTATCTAGTGAACTGACATTTTGGTTAAATACTGATAGGTTTGTGTTATTTTGGAGTTTTTTTTTTTTGCAAGGTTTCCTGTGTAGTACCTGGAGCAGTGATGATCAATATGCTGGTTATTGTGGATTTGTGACAGCAGATTTAGTTCAGGGTCAATATCAGCTTGCATGTAGATACACTGGAGTCAACATACAATAAATTTTCAATTGCAAAGCACTAAAATACTAAATCTGCTGTAAATCTAATTTCTATCATTTTTACAAGTAATAGTAAAATTTAGATATATAAAAAACAATATTAAAATCAAAAGTATGTAAATGTAAAATTAATAGCAAAAAACAATACAGTAATGACAAATGAAATGAATATAAAACGGCGGGATAAACATGATAAAAAAATATGTAAACTTAATGTGCTTATGCTGAACTCACCTACTTGTACTCACATAGTTGTGCTTGGTGGGTTGAGCTCTGGCTCTTCGGTCCCGCCTCTCAACTGTCAATCAACTGGTGTACAGGTTCCTGAGCCTATTGGGCTCTATCATATCTACACTTGAAACTGTGTATGGAGTCAGCCTCCACCACATCACTGCCTAATGCTTCCATCTGTTAACTACCCGACAGGTATGTATTATTAGTATCCTGTAATGTTGTATTATTAGTATACCTGTATGTTGTATTATTAGTATACTTGCAATGTTGTATTATTATAAGTTGTAATTGTGAGTTTTTGTGAGCTGTGCTGACTTACGTCAGTACATTGGAATAAATGAAATTGGTATAAGGAATTGAGCTCGGAAAATTTCTAAGAATTTTCTTTATTCTTTAACCTTTATTCCTGTCGTGATATTCAACTAGGTCGCCTGAGGAAGGACTTGCTTAGCTAACACACCAGTGTAGTAAGCAGCTCATTCCTCACTTTGGGACCCTGTACGAACAATTGACTAGGCGCGAGCAAACGCCGAGACCCCAATGAAATTGAAATCCCCTCCACTTGGGTCGTCGACCTTCGCTAATCGCCGAAGCGAATCTAACGAGTAGGTCCTGGGCTCTCACAACAATAATTTATTGTTGTGTAGTGCCGTATATTTGATCCAAAGCTCAGAAATAAGTCTCCAATAGTCGAGTGTGAAGAACATTTGCATAACAATAATAATGTGTGGGGGTGTAACGAAAAGACAGTGTTAACATAACAACTTAGTTTATTCAATAAAGTACTAACTACTACAACAAACAAAAGAATGTCAATGACGTTACTCGAAATCCTTCCTGTGACACTATCAATGACAGCTAGACACCAGCCCCTCGGACTGCATAATGAACTAACTCGAACATAAGCGTGCCCACAGAGGAATCAACAAGCAAGCAAGAACTAACAGATCTATAATCACAATTACAACAAATGACACAGTGAGTTCTGAAACACGTCTCCAGTAACCTCCTAACTGTTCTACGCCTCAGTGCAGTCTACACCTGCAATAGCGGTTGCAATGCAATCAAATCAGTAGTCTTTCAATGACATCAATAACTAATGGGTTCACTGGCAACTCCAGCACCCTTCCTCAAATTAATCTTTACGTTAACACTTCGTCCCACGGACGATCAACAATCAATACAATTGATTTACGTTAATAACACAATAACATTTACGTTAATTTAATAACTCTTACAACTGTCACTAGTAACGCGGAAATTACACAACACTCTACCCGTCGAGCATTCAGTGAGAAAATCCCATTAATCCCTGTACTACAAGACAGCTGATTAATCTCTTTACTAGTTACGTTAATTTACGTTAATCGGTTACTAATCACTCAGCGATGGTAAACTCTGATTTACAATGTCCAAAGTGCTAAGAGAACGGTAATCACTCGTGATTACCTTTAGAGTAATTAATTACTATCCTCAAGATCAATAATTAAACAGTTAAATACGCAACCTTTCACACTGGCTCAGCAATTTACATTAAGGTATGAATTCCGTCTGAGCCTTCCATACTCAGACCAATTCAGGTGGCTAATAACAGTAATTAGGCACCACGTTTACGTTATTCTAAAATGACGTTACTCTTCCCACGAGTCAATCAAGTGCCGGTACTTCCGGACATAAATAACGACGTTACGTTAATGGAACAATGTAGCCTTCGTGTGAGTCGATCAACAAGGATCGAGATTAATTACTTTGACTTCCTGAAACACGTCAATTACCCGGCCCACTGACCGTTAATTACGACAGACAATACTCTAATTCTTATCTGGCTGGTGGCTAGGCTCCTTGAGACTACCGTAGCTGCTTGCAGGAAAGTAAATTAACCCAAACGTATTCTACGTTACTCATATTGTAAAAGAACAAATTCTCTTAAGCAATGGGCGTTCCCTCGGTTACGTTATATTAATTGCCTCGCAATCACCTCACTGAATACTGGACTTCGATGTCCTACCAGATAAACAGGAGAATATATGTATATCCAAGTACTCGTCTACAGCCGAGTTCACCCACGACAATGTCAAATCACACTAACAAATCACAGTGATTTACGTTACAATCCGGTTGCAATGACAATACTGCAGAACCTAGTAAAATAACATACAGGACATGAACCCTCTAGAACACTGCCCCCACAATGACTTTACTGAACTGCAGTCACCCACGGTGATTGCTCAACTCTAGCAACAATCACTAACAATGACAACCCCTTTGCAACAACACACACGGCAAGTACTCTAATTTCCAAGTATTAGAATACTGCTCAACACTTACTTATTTACTGTTGCAAATGACCCCAGTGCTCTCAATAACCCCTAGAACATAGGTCCCAAATTTGCAATAACCACACAGTAAATAACACAATAACACTGGGCACCGTGACACTACGATTATATATATATATATATATATATTGCACATGTAGCCTACAGCTATCAAACGTTATTGGGAACACTAAGGAGATCTCGCACTCCTAAATCACATGGGTGAGTGATTTATCGATCACGCATGCCGAATAAACACTCCCGAGTTTTACGTTACTCGACAGAGCGAGGGCTGTCACTCCCGACAGCCTCGTCACTCACCAAATTCTACCAAAATTACGTTAATACTGCAACCACAATATGTATATATAATCACACTTGTCACGGCCCTGGGAACAATACAAGAAATTAAAACCACACTGTGGCACACTCCACAATAATCATTGCCAGGAATCACTGACGTTACCACATACCTGAGCGCTCAGTGTTGAAATTCCACACCTGCAAGACTACACATGAAATGATATCACTCCGTCCCACGGACGATCAAGAATGAATAATTACCACAATGGAATAATATAATATTACATGGACATCCTCTCAGTCCTTGGCTAATCTATGTATATACTCTGTTCCCGTGTGTACCCACACACACACACACACTGTACGTCTGTGCTCACAAGACGTACGTCCCTCAGGACTGACACGATGACAAGGGTGATTATCTCCTCGTCCACACTTCACTTCACCTACAGGTGCTGCGTGACAATGCGACGGAACACTTGACCTCGAATTCAAGCTTTAGAGACTACTAATCACCAGAAATACACACATAGGTACTTACATTCATACTGCCGGCTTACACACACCATTCCCATACATCAGGCACCCCGCTATGGGTGGCTGGCTCAGTGGTGGTAGGCTGGCTGGTTGGTACCTCCGCGGTATCGTTCGTACAATGGCGCGCACCGAACCCTCCCACAACACGGCTTGTTTCGTACCCTCGACCCACCGGTAAGTGAAGCGTTCGTACACAGGTGACGCGCACAATGATTTCGTCTTAAACAAACATGGGAAATCTGCCTTAAAGCACTAACACTTATTTCCCCGTTCCCATCGACTGCTACAGAGCACTAGCAAGTCTAATCATCACTGGTATGGGATCTACGAGTCTGTTACTGCTCGTATGCACATTACCCCACGATCCCAGACCGATCACAAGATCTTCTCTACCCACTGTACACTGTCTTTTCCCCTCCAAGCGACGACTTCGGCCGGATTCTGTGACGACCGCTGTCGTAGATGAAGCAGGAGGTGCAGCAGCTGAGTAGTTAATTAAGCCACCCCGACGCTATACTCAATTGGCCAAATTGAGCATAGGAGCGTCTTGACAGGGTGATGGCTCCTCCAGAATGACGCTCACACCGTCGATTCCCGCGTATTCCTCGGAATAACCAATGAGAGGAAGGCATACTGGGGCCTACCCCTCTCCTCCAATCAGCGACGGTGTAGCATAGCCCCTAGGGCAACTCCAAGATGGCCGACCAACATGGCGGCTCAAGATGTTTACTAAGATGGCGTCTGTTTCCATGGCGACGCCTCAAGTGGCTAGCGCGCGGGTGGCCCGCAGCTACCCACGCCAGGCCTAACTGTTTTCCCGCGCAAACTAGAGTCTCGCCCTAGCTATACAATGAGAGATGCTATCGGCTCTATCTCTGTCCACAGACATGCTACCACGGCCACGGTAACATTTCTGGACTGCTGGTGACTGGGGCTCTCACGTAAGCCCAAACACTAGATGTTTCGGTTGCTGGTTACCAAAGTTAAGTCCGCACACTTAACAAGTGCACTTAACAAGTGTACTGGCCTCCCACAGGCATAAGAGCACTATTGTAAGTGAGCTGGTGAACCATCCCCTCACATCAACCCCCACTAAAAGATAAAATTTCCCGGAGGAAAATTTCATCTAAATCACCAGCCACTTACACTTTTGCTCTTAAGTGCATGGCGGCTGGGTGGTGGCGGTGATTCATCCGTTTTCTGTTGACGTCGGTGGCTCGCGGGACAAGATGTGACGTCACTGGCTCGTCCAGGGTGGTACTTCCTGACCGTAGTGCGGTCGTGCTCAGGTTCTGGGTCCAGGTTAAGCCGGCTCAACGCCTCGCAGCTTCCTTTCGTCAGTCCCTCACACTCTCGCCCCACAGGTCTGTGTCATACTGGACACAATGGATAGCACTCTGGGATAAACTTACCAATGAAGTACAGACTCCACACCTTCCCTACTCTACCGACACAATTCCGACAGTTAGCAGACTGTCGTGACTTCCAGGTGACAGGGTCTTTCTTCCTGTCTGTCTGTCACTCTCAGACCGGGTTGCTCTACCGACTGAGTTGACTGGGCTGAGGCCTCTTCAGCAGCTGTCAAACCTCGCCCCTCACTGAGTACTGAGTCACTGACCTGCTCGTTCTTCAATCTCTCAGCGACCGTTCGTTTGTCTGAACGATCTTCCTGTCATGTTCACAGAAAATGGTACCATCCGTTTTCTATGTGCGGCGGCTGGACGCCACTAGAGAAGGTAAACAGCGCACAGGACGCCTGCCAAGCTAGGGAGCTACTCTATCATGTAATCAGTTTAAGTATTAAAGTCAGTAACCAGGAATGACTTTACATCAACCTTACTACCAAGACTATCTCAGCTATACACAGACACCACACTGGCGACGAGGATGAACTAGGAACGCAGGTATTTTGTTCAACAAAACACAAGGAAGGAGCATGCTGTCTCGCCCAGAGGAGGAAGGAGAAGCTGTCTGTGAGCACCATACCCGATGCTGTATGCAACCCCATGCTGTGTGCTGACTGTTGCTGTGTGCTGATCGTTGCTGTGTGCTGGCCGTTGCTGTGTGCTGGCCAATGCTGTGTGCTACCCAAGCTGTGCTGAGTGTTGCTGTGAGAGGAATCTGCCGACGCTGTGTACGAAACGACGCTTTGATGCAGTGTACAAAACCTGATGTTTTGGTTACGAAACGACGCTCCGTGCTACAAAATTCTTCACGCTGTGAACCAACTGCTGCCTACTGCTGCCAACTGCTGCCAACTGCTGTACCAACTGCTGCCTACTGCTGTACCAACTGCTGACAACTGCTGTACCAACTGCTAACAACTGCTGTGTTGCTGTGAGTAGGAACAACACATGTACACAAGGGCTAGGTAAGAAATCAGTTGCTGCTGTATTGTGCACTGTTGTGAACTTTTGCATTAAAATGCTTGTGTGCTTTGCAAAATTAAAGTAATTACAGTGAATTCTTAAATAACATATACAGTGCAGTAAGTGTTATATATTCTGAGGAACATTTTAAGTGATAAGTTTAAATTTATTCAGTAAAAAATGGCAAATATACCTCAGTTTCCTGCATTTGATCCTGACTGTGACCAGACAAACCTGTCACAGAGGTGGGTCAAATGGCTTAAAAGGTTTGAAAATTTGTTGATAGTTTCTGATATCAAAAGTGCTGAAAGAAAGCGTGCCTTTCTACTTCACTATGCAGGTGATAGAGTTTGTGACATCTTTGATACACTGAAAGACACTGGTGGTGCCAAAGATTATGACACTGCCAAGGCCAAATTAACTGAGCATTTCAAACCAAGGCAAAATACTGCTATGGAAATTATGCATTTCAGGAGAGCAAAACAACTCTCTAATGAAACTGTTGATCAATACCATACACGTCTGCAGGGTTTAGCAACCCATTGTGAGTTTGCTGATGTTGACAAAGAAATCAAACAGCAAATAATTGAAACATGCACATCTACACGTCTCCGTCGAAGAGCTCTAGAACTTGTTGATGATGAAAGTTCTCTTACCAAGATCTGGATATGGCTCGTCGAATGGAAGATGCTGCACGTGATGCTCGTGTCATGGAGTGCAGTGCCAACAACGGTTCTGCCACTGTTACTAACAGTCATGAAGTATGTAAGGTTCAGGGAGTACACCATGATCATAGAAGATATCATGCCAAACCTAATTAAATTGAGCCGAGAACCACATCACAACTGGAGTCATGGAACAAGACTCAAGCAGTCACAACGACTCACATCAAGGTTGTCAATAATAAATGTTACAATTGTGGAGGAGTTACCCACACCAAGATATGTTTGTCCTGCACAAGGTAAGAAGTGCTATGAGTGTAGAAAACTAGGTCATTTTGGTGCTATGTGTCGTTCCGCACTAAAGAAACCACAATCAATAAATAAAAGCAATGTACGAGGATCAGTCATAGGAGTCGAGGTGGCAAACACAATATTGCACCTCAAATCAAGAATGTTAATAATATACAAGACACATTTCATTACAACCAGTCTCAGATGACAGTGAATGTGATTATATTTATGGAGTACAATCAATCACAAATGGAATGATCTTCCAAACAACCCAGAGACTATAGTATACATTGCTGGCATTTGTCTCCAACGTTCTCATTGACACTGGATCAACATTGACACCATTGCTGAGTGCCACTATGAGAAATTTAAAAACAGTTACCAAAGCTTAAAAAATACAATGGTAAAGCCACTGCCTATGCTTCAAAGGTAGCCTTACCAGTGAATGGAACTTTCACTGCAGAGATTAAGTCAAAGATGCAATGCTCATTACTACATTCCATGTTGTTAGGAATGCAAAGGAGTCTTTACTCAGTTACAAGACTTCAACCAAATTGGGGCTACTTCAGCTTTCTAATGCTGTAGCGGTGGAATCTGCAAACAATGTTGATGCTATTGTTGCTGAATTTTCTGATCGGTTTAAATCCATAGGTTGTTATACTGATAGCAAGGTACATTGCATATCAACCCAGATGTAATTCCAGTTGCCCAACCATCGCCGACAACCATTCCATACTCGCAAGAAAGTCGATGCCGAACTGGAGAGGCTGATAGAACTAGATATCATTGAACCGGTAACAGGCCCAACACCATGGTAAGCCCAATTGTCACTCCACCGAAGCCAAAGAATCCAGATGAGATACGCATTTGGTAGACATGGTGTTCCCAACAAGGCAATAATGCGTGAACGCCATCCTACACCCACGTAGATGATATGATCGACCGCTTGAATGGTGCAACTGTATTCAGCAAGTTAGATTTAAACAAGGGCTATCATCAGCTTGAACTTGATGATGAGAGATGATTCATCACAACGTTTACGACACATCGAGGTCTGTATAGGTACAAGCGCCTGAGTTTTGGTATTAACAGTGCTGCTGAAGTATTCCAGCACATCATCAGCCAGGTATTGCAAGATATACCTAATGCTGACAACATGTCTGATGACATTCTGTTTATGGCCGTACCAAGCTGAACACGACAAAGCTCTTCGTGCAACATTGCAACGCTTACGAGAAAAGAATTTGACGCTAAGCCGAGCAAAGTGTGAGTTCAATAAACATAAATTGATTCTTTGGACATGTACTTAGTGACAAAGGTCTATCTCCAGATCCTAAGAAAGTTGCAGATATCAAGAATGCTGCACCTCCTTCAACTCCACTGAAGTACATAGTTTTCTGGGAATGGCAAACTACTGTTCTCGCTTCATTCCAGATTTTGTACATTACGAAGCCTCTACGTGAGCTCCTGAAGAAAATTGCATCATGGTATTGGAGCGATATCGAGCAAAATGCATTGATGCTGTGAAAGATGCACTAGTAGTAGAATGCGACTGCTGCATACTTTGATCCATCAATGGACACTGAGTTAACAGTGGATGCTAGTCCTGTTGGTTTAGGTGCTGTGTTAGCCAACACAACCTGGTCACCAGATTTAAGAGTAGTAATTGCCTACGCCAGCGTTCTCTCACAGATTTGAGCACGATACAGTCAGACAGAGAAGGAAGCTCCTTGCTCTTGTATGGGGCTGTGAACACTTCAATGTGTATCTGCTTGGTGCACCCTTTAC
>WNGS01017703.1:0-31088 GCA_020271785.1 Procambarus virginalis | reverse complement strand
TAATGATTGTAAATAAGAAGCAATAAGATGCCTATCTTAACATACTAAGAAGGTTAGGTGCGGTCGGTGTTTTCTATAAAGCTTTTCAAGGTAAACCAAATATTACAATCAATTAGTATGTCACATATGCACTTATTAAATAAGCCAATATTGACTGTAATCAAGTGCGAGAACGGGTTGGCCAGGGGACGAGGTGGTCACCACTGGGGGCTTGGGGCTCGACCCAACCACAGAGGAGGGAGGGGAGCCGAGGGGAGTAGTCAGGAGCGTCCGAGGAGGAGCAAGGTCAGGGCCCAATGCAACGGGGGCTATAGAGCCCGGTCTTCCAACACGGTCCGACTCGGGGGCTTGGTTGCCCACCCCATGAGCCTGAGAAGGTAGAAGAGGAACAGAATTCGACACAAGATGAGAGGTCAGACTTTCATTCACGAATGTGCACCCATACCCACCATGGAGCCACAATTAGAGGCAGGACACCCAACAAGAAGCTATCACCGATCATGTTAGGGCCCCTAGGGGTGCGTCGTGAGTATACGCCCACAAACGCCACCTTAAGAACCGTCAGTCTGTCGACATCGGGTTCAGTGATGAAAGGAGGATTGACAATAAAAGGGTCCCCCTCCCTCTCGATGTCAGGTGCTACAGTTCTACGGGTGCAAGAGTATGCCTCCTCAAACACCCGGGCATCAAAATAGAAGAAGTCCAAAAGAATAATCAAAACAGGCAAAAGGTCGGCAGGATATGACAATTAGAAAGGAGAAGAGGGGGAGAAAAACCGAAACATAAGGAAAAGGAAAAGCCATCCAGCAAAATTAGAGAAGACAGCAGCAGGAACATAAGGTTACAAAAGGACAGAGGACTGTCCCATGGAGCATCACACTCCGGCAGCCGTCCACAAAGCCTCCTCACGGCAACAATGGGCCAGACAGGGGGGGGGGGGGGGTCATACATTTAAACATTGATTGTAACCATGATATATATGTGCTTCAGCCTACAGTTTAGACCTATTGTCTTGTGTATGACCCTCTGTCCTGCGTGACAGTGAATAGCAGCATTATCCTCACTTTAATTAATAAGACCTAACTGAAATCCTCAGATTAGGCAAAATTGTAATTAATTTTGTCAATAAAGGTGTCAATAATAAAAATAGGCAAGATGAATCGGCTGGGCAGCAGTAATAGATGGCGTCAAAGCCAATGCTGAATCCAAGTTGTCAAGGAGATGGTTAAAGGGTCTGTTGTTGACCTTCACTTCCACCACTAATGACAGTTTGGAGCTTGTCCAGACTCAGTTTACAACCATGTAGGACTGTGTGGAGAAAAAGCGTTTCATACCGGCTCTTTAAGGTACTCAGTGGCTAGATAACTACCCAATAGCTCAGTCTGTGTCGTGCTTGCCCAGTTTTCAATCTGTGCAATAGACATGATCATTTCATTTCCTTTATATACTGCACATGCACAACCTGTTCTACCAGTGCCTAACTGCACAGAACCATCAGTAAAGGCACAGGATCGAGATGGTTCGAGATTTTGAAGATGAGTCTATAGCGTCTAGTGTTATACATCTCATAGTTTCAGTGTGCATACCCTCCCCCAGTGGATTACCCAACGTGTCACATATTTCCCATTGGATTACTATTATGTCCCAGTATCCTCCAGTGGATTACCCAATATGTCCCCACACCCTCAGTGGATTACAAAAAATATGCCCTTACCCTCAGTGGATTGCCAAACATGTCCCCACACCCTCAGTGTGGGGATCCCTGACCCCCACCACACTGGCATGGGTTACTGAGCACACCACCTGTTATGGTCACTATGGACCAGTAGCCGGGTTCTTGATGGATGAACCTTGTTTGTAGTATCCGACCCCAAGTCGGTAGTACGCTTTCAAGTTTTGGCTATATTGTGCAATGAATAAATAAAGGGGGTGAGGGGGGGGGGATGAACAAAACACTTACTCCCTTCACCAATATATTTACACTTATACCCTTAAACTATAATAGGTTATTACTAGACTTGTGTACATTGATATCGCTTTCACACAGGACACCAAAGGTGCTCACATGCAGTGTTCGCCAATCCAGCATTTCCACCACTCGGTACCTTGTGCACTCATACTGGGAAACACTGGCGAGTTCACCTCTTACGTGGGCCGCCAGCCCACCGATACAGTATCACAAGGTGCCCATACCCCACTACCGCTCTCCAGCCACTTGCTGGCAGAGGACCTCAGCCACACGCTGAGTGGGGTCACAAAACAAACAATACAGGGGTAGCGAACCCCTGGCAGAAGCCTCTAGCGACTGGCTAGCAGCATTTCTCACCAGGCATCTCACTGTCGTCCGTTTCTCTCCTAAGCCAATCCCAGTGTACGTCGATCTCTTCCAGCATTACGTAATCAGCAGCTACCAAACTCCTTCAGATCGGCGGCGGCTTACTTAGACGTCTTCCCAGACCAAGTTGAGAGAAAGTGGACTGCCAAAGGTACACTGCTCTCTTCAGTACGACTGCCTCCAGACATCACCTCTGTGGACATAACACATCATCAGTTAAATGGACAGTGCACTAGGGAAACCAGAAGGTAACACTTATTCACCGGGTAGTTGACATTATGCGCATAGCACAACCTAGGTGGCGCTGATCTTGATCCGCCCCCCCCTCCCTCTCATACGTCATCCACAACGACACCTCCGTCTGACCAAGGCGGGAAATCAGAGCCATTTGCCGCTGTTACGTCACCACCAATAGATGCCGTTGTCTACGCAGCGTCCAATGCCAGGGGAGTTTGAGTGCAGACTCATAGATGGCGCTGGAATTGCCACTCTACACACTGACGGTGGTGACGAGTCTGTAATACCAACACTTTGGCGTGGGTTACTGAGCGCACCACCACACTCATGGGTTACTGAGCACTCCACCACACTCGTGGGTTACTGAGTACTCTACCACACTCGTGGGTTACTGAGCACTCTACCACACTCGTGGGTTACTGAGCACACCACCACACTCGTGGGTTACTGAGCACACCAACACACTCGTGGATTACTGAGCACACCACCACACTCGTGGATTACTGAGCACTGCATAACATTCAAGGGTTACTGAGCACTCCACCACACTCGTGGGTTACTGACCACTCTAAAACACTGGCATGTGTTACTGAGCACACCACCACACTACAGGTGCAGAAGCACTAAGTGTGCCACTCTCTATGGTGTATAACAGGTCACTGGAAACAGGAGACTTACCAGAAAGTTGGAAGACAGCTAACGTGGTCCCAATATACAAGAAGGGTGACAGGCAAGAGGCACTGAACTACAGGCCAGTTTCCTTAACTTGTATACCATGCAAGGTGATGGAGAAGATCGCGAGGAAAAGGCTCGTAGAGCATCTGGAGGGAAATAACTTTGTAACGCACCACAAACATGGGTTCAGGGATGGTAAATCGTGCCTCACAGGTTTAATAGAATTTAATGACCAGGCAAGAAAAATTTGGCAGGAAAGAGAAGGGTGGGCTGACTGCATTTTCCTGGACTGTCAAAAAGCCTTTGACACAAAAAAAAAACACCCCATAAAAGGCTGTTAAAAAAGTTGAAGCAACAGGCAGGAGTAAAAGGGAAGGTGCTCCAGTGGATAAGGGAGTACTTGAGCAACAGGAAACAGCGAGTAACGGTGAGGGGGGAGACATCAGAGTGGCGAGATGTCACCAGTGGAGTCCCACAGGGCTCAGTACTTGGACCCATCCTGTTTCTAATATATGTAAACGATCTTCCGGAGGGTATAGACTCATTCCTCTCAATGTTTGTTGATGATGCAAAAATTATGAGAAGAATCAAGACGGATGAAGATAGACAGAGACTACAGGATGACTTGGATAAACTGGAGGAATGGTCTAGAAAATGGCTGCTAAAGTTCAACTCGGGAAAGTATAAGGTGATGAAATTAGGCGAAGGGAGCAGGAGGCTGAACATAAGGTATCATCTGGGAGGTGAAATCCTGCAAGAGTCAAATAGGGAGAAAGATCTGGGGGTTGATATCACACCGAACCTGTCCCCAGAAGCCCACATCAAAAGAATATCATCAGTGGCATATGCTAGACTGGCCAACATAAGAACTCCCTTTAGAAAATTGTGTAAGGAATCTTTCAGAACCCTATATACCACTTATGTAAGACCAATCCTGGAGTATGCAGCTCCAGCCTGGAGTCCATACCTAGTTAAACACATGACAAAGTTAGAGAAGATTCAGCGGTATGCCACCAGGCTCGTCCCGGAACTGAGAGGAATGAGCTACGAGGAAAGGCTAAAGGAGCTGAACCTTACATCCCTAGAAAACAGAAGAGTAAGGGGAGACATGATAACTACCTACAAAATTCTCAGGGGAATTGACAGGGTGGACAAAGACAAACTCTTCACCACGGGTGGGACACGAACAAGGGGACACAGGTGGAAACTTAGTACCCAGATGAGCCACAGGGACGTTAGATTTTTTCAGTGTCAGGGTAGTTAACAAATGGAATGCATTAGGCAGTGATGTGGTGGAGGCTGACTCCATACACAGTTTACAATGTAGATATGATAGAGCCCAGTAGGCTCAGGAATCTGTACACCAGTTGATTGACAGTTGAGACGCGGGGCCAAAGAGCTAAAGCTCAACCCCCCAAACTCAATTAGGTGAGTACAATTAGGTGAGTACATTCGTGGGTTACTGAGCACTCCTCGCCACTCGTGAGTATTATAGGTAGAGGTTAACCTACTATAGGTATAGGTTAACCTATTATAGGTATAGGTTAAGTAATAATTGTAATTACGAAGCAATAAGATGCTTATCTTAACATACTAACAAGGTTAGGTAAGGTCGGTGTTTTCTATGAAGCTTTTCAAGGTAAACTATTATGTTTAGTATATAACCTATGCACGTATTTAATAAGTCAATATTGACTATACGAATTTGCGAGGACGGGTTGACTCTGGAGGTAAACAACAGAGAAAAAAAAATTAACCCGGTCAATCCTCATTCCGACTCCTGGTTCAACCTTGACGACGAGCGGACGTCTGAGGCCAGATTCACGAAGCAGTTATGCAAGTACTTATGAACGTGTACATCTTTCCTCAATCTTTGACGGCTTTGGTTACATTTATTAAACAGTTTACAAGCATGAAAACTTTCCAATCAACTTTTGTTATTGTTATAAACAGCCTTCTGGTGCTTCGGAGCTCATAAACTGTTTAATAATTGTAAACAACTCCGCCAAAGATTGAGAAAAGATGTACAGGTTCTTAAGTGCTGGCGTAAGCATTTCGTGAATCTGGCCCCTGGACGCCTCCTCCGCCTGGGAGCCGCCGGATCACGTTTTGTTTTCGCGTTTTGGCATTACTACTTCCGTTTGGCATCCTTATTCACCGGTCCGGCTGTACGACGCCTGCCGCACATATCGCCTTCTCTCAATACAGAATTATTGATAGATTTTTTGACGTGTTCTGGCTGGTTCTCCCAGCGGGGTGACGGTGTCCGGCGCCGGCTTGGCCGAGAGGTGCTGGGAGTTGGTGAGTCTTCGTGGGTTCCTGATGTGTCCTCGGCCGTGGTGGGCGGCTGGCTTCTGCTCTGCCGGAGGACACTGGATGACTTTTGCGTTTTAGTTGGGGGCCGAGTTTTTGGTTTTGCTGCCCAGTGTTCTCTGTGTGGGGCGGGGCCGGTGCTTGTCACCCTGAGGGACTCCTGGGGCTGCCCAGTGTTCTCTGTGTGAGGCGGGGCCGGTGCTTGTCGCCCTGAGGGACTCCTGGGGCTCCCCAGTCATCTGCCTGTCTGTGTTTCTTTGCCGCGAGGCATATTAGTTTCCAGTGATTGGCGTCACTCGTTTCGCGATTAGGCTTGGCGTTTCACCCTTTCCAGGCTATGTAACGGGGGCCAGCCTTTAACCTCACTTACTAGTTAAATGCTCGACGTTATTAAGTAAAACTACAGACCAGAGTCTATTGTGTAACCTTCAGATCCATCCCCCAAGATCTAAACGCTGGACCGTTTAGATATCAGGACACACGAGGACACCGGACCCTTCCATGCTACACTGCAAGCTGTGACTTAGCAGCCACCACCTGCTATCTTCTACCCCCTGAGTAATTCCCTCAATTGACGGTGCAGCAGGATACCGTCAGTCAGGCATAAACCCCGAAAATGGATCCCCAGTTATTCAAAAAGGAGGGATAAGATTTACGTTGTGTGGAAATTAAATCAAAGTACAATGGGATTATCTGAGGTGTTAAATATAATACTTGCTGGCTTGCAGAGGGAGCTAGTCCCAAACATGAGGCTTGCGCCCAACAGCCATGTAAAGTAAACGTGGGGGAAATTTCACTAGACACCATAATATTCTAAACAAAATTTATTAAATCAAAGGTTATTAATAAAAATAAAATAAAAATAACACTCCTTAAGCTGAACACTTTCCTACCTGAATATTTTCCTAACTGAGCCAATTGATAATTAACTACAACAAATAATAAATAAATAAATAAATAAATATGTTTATTCAGGTAAGGTATATACATACAAGTGAGGTTACATTAATGGATCGAATTATAGGTAGAGCTAGTACATACAATGCCTAAAGCCACTATTACGCAATGCGTTTTGGGCAGGAAGAACATTAATATCTAGAACTTAATATTAATAGAGCATAAAGAATAAAATGTGTTGAGAACAAATACACATAAAGATAAAAAAAAAAAAAGGGGAACATGACTGAAAAAGCAGCACAAATACAAAAGGTTGACAGTGTTGATTAAAAAAATAACAGACATGGGTTGAACTAGAGGGGTAAGGTAGGTTACAGGGAATTTATTAGGTAGTGTTTAGTTTTATTCTTAAACTGGTTGAGAGAGGTACAGTCTTTAACATGGTTGGGGAGGTCATTCCACATTCTGGGTCCCTTGATTTGTAGAGCATTTCTAGTTTGATTAAGCCGTACTCTTGGAATATCAAAACTGTATTTATTTCTGGTGTGGTGCTCATGGGTTCTGTTACAACCAGCAATGAAGCTTTTGAGTTCAGGATTGGCATTACAGTTCAGCGTTTTATATATGTATGATACACATGAGAGAATGTGCAGTGACTTAATATCTAACATATTCAGAGATTTGAGTAGGGGTACCGAGTGATGTCTGGGGCCAGAGTTGGATATTGTCCTAATAGCAGCTTTGTGTTGAGTAATTAGAGGACGTAAATGATTTTGGGTAGTAGAACCCCAAGCACAAATACCATAGTTGAGATATGGATAGATGAGGGAGTAATAGAGAGTCACCAGGGCAGGTCGGGGTACATAATATCTGATCTTAGAGAGAATGCCAACAGTTTTTGAAACTTTTTTTGATATGTTTAGAATGTGTCCCTGGAAGTTCAGCTTGTGGTCAATGAGAACGCCAAGGAACTTACCATCTAATTTGTTACAAATTTGGGTATTGTTAATTTTGAGATTTATTTGATTAGAGGATTTATTGCCAAACAGAATATAGAAAGTTTTGTCAATGTTAAGGGTGAGTTTGTTGGCAGTTAGCCAAAGATGGACTTTATTTAGCTCAGTATTTACTGTGGCATTTAGAGCAAGGGGGTCAGGACTGGAGTAAATGAAGGTTGTGTCGTCAGCAAAAAGAATTGGTTTGAGGTGTTGGGAGGCATTTGGAAGGTCATTAATGTAGATGAGAAAGAGGAGAGGGCCAAGTATGCTGCCCTGAGGAACACCGATGTTGATGGGTAGGGTGGGAGAAATTGAATTATTCACAGAAACATACTGGAGCCTGTCAGTAAGGTAAGATTTGAGGTATTGCAGGGAGTGTCCTCTGACTCCATAATGATGTAATTTAAGAAGAAGGTTTTGGTGGTTGACAGTGTCAAAAGCCTTACGCAGGTCCACAAATAACCCAACAGGGAACTCATTTTTATCAAGAGCTGCATGAATCAAGTTAATCATACTAATAAGTGCATCGTTAGTGTTTTTTTTGGGTCTGAAGCCATATTGACAAGAGCTAAGTATATTGTGTTTGGCTAGATAAGAGTAAAGCTGCTTGTAGATTAGTTTTTCAAATATTTTTGACAAGTTAGGCAGGATTGATATAGGTCTGTAGTTGTTAACATCTGTGAGATCACCACATTTGTGGACAGGGGTTACTCTCGCTTCTTTAGAATATCTGGAAAGGTTTGGAGTTCAAGTGACTTGTTGAAGAGCAATGCAATAGCAGGGGCTAAAGATCTGGAGGCTTTTTTGTAAATTAAAGTTGGTATCTCATCAAGGGCACTAGACTTGGTTTTAAGGGAAAGGATTATCTCATTGACGTCAGTGGAATTAGCAGGCTTTAGGTACAGAGACTGTGGATAGTNAGGCATTTGGAAGGTCATTAATGTAGATGAGAAAGAGGGGAGGGCAAGTATGCTGCCCTGAGGAGCACCGTGTTGATGGGTAGGGTGGGAGAATTGAATTATTCACAGAAACATACTGGAGCCTGTCAGTAAGGTAAGATTTGAGGTAATTGCAGGGAGTGTCCTCTGACTCCATAATGATGTAATTTAAGAAGAAGGTTTTGGTGGTTGACAGTGTCAAAAGCCTTACGCAGGTCCACAAATAACCCAACAGGGAACTCATTTTTATCAAGAGCTGCATGAATCAAGTTAATCATACTAATAAGTGCATCGTTAGTGCTTTTTTTGGGTCTGAAGCCATATTGACAAGAGCTAAGTATATTGTGTTTGGCTAGATAAGAGTAAAGCTGCTTGTAGTTTAGTTTTTCAAATATTTTTGACAATTTAGGCAGGATTGATATGGGTCTGTAGTTGTTAACATCTGTGAGATCACCACATTTGTGGACAGGGGTTACTCTCGCTTTTTTTTTAGAATATTGGAAAGGTTTGGAGTTCAAGTGACTTGTTGAAGAGCAATGCAATAGCAGGGGCTAAAGATCTGCAGGCTTTTTGTAAATTAAAGTTGGTATCTCCTCAAGGACACTAGACTTGGTTTTAAGGGAAAGGATTATCTCATAACATCAGTGGAATTAGTAGGCTTTAGGTACAGAGACTGTGGATAGTTACCTGTAAGATAGTCCCTAACGTCAGTACTGGAAGATGGAATATCATTTGCAAGGGATGACCCAATGGAAGAGAAGAACCTATATAGCAGACTCAATAGCAGAATCAGAGGCTGAAAGCTGACCATCGTATTAGACAGGAGTGTTGGTTTGTTATTTAAAATCTTCTTTGATCCCAATATTTGTGAAATTGTGCTCCAAGTTTTTTTAATGTTGCTCTTTATTTGGGTAAATTTATCTTCGTAGTATTTAGTTTTGGCTCGTCTAATTATTTTAGATAGCAATAACGAGTAATTCTTTGAGAATTCTTTGGAGACGGTTCCTAACCTATACTTCTTCTCAAGGTCATGTTTTTTATTAATGGATTTAAGTATTACCTTTGTAAGCCAAGGATTGTTAAGCCTTTTGGTTGTGACTTGTTTTAATATTAGTTCAATATTAGTGAGTGAGGATGGAATATCATGAGCAAGGAATATCATGTCCCAATGGATGAAGAGAACCTATTGAATTCAATAGCAGTGTTTGAGGCTGAAAGCACACCATCGTCAAATCATCATTTCTTTACGCACTATAGGAAGATTATTAACTAGTTTTCAGTTATTAATTCATTATGTACAGTCGCAGTATGTCAAAGTTTACCATAAATCGTACTCTTTCATTTGCACAGACGATATTTCATAAAAGAAAATTTAACTACAATTAATGAGTAACTATGAAGTTTTAAACTTCTCTCTCTCTCTTGTATTCTCCTATCCCTGATTTACTATCTTTCGTATCTCTTATCTCTCGTATCCTCCTATCCTCCTATCACTACCGCCCACATGATGGGTATGAGATGCATAATAAATGAACTAAACTAAACTGTTCTCGACAATGGGAAACCATCGTTTCTTTGCGCACGAGAGTAAGATTATTAATTAGTTATCAATAATTAAATAATTTTGTTATCAAAACAAATTATGTTATCAGTACAACTCTTTAACATACCAAACTACTCAACAATTTACAACTGTCGATCAATTGAGAGAGGTCGTGGTACTGCTCTTTACTACCACCAAAAACTGACATGCTTAGAAGTAATCAGAACTAGAGACTCCTGTGGGGAGTATATCATTGCCTGTTTCAGAGTCAAGGGTGGCGAGGCTGTCTTGACTGTGGGAGCAGTCTACAGAATTCCTAACACTGATGTATCTGAATTCAACTCTAATGATAGAAATCTAATACTAGCTAACAGACTTAACAAAAACCAACTAATAATTTCGGGGGATTTTAATATTGACCTCCGCAAGCCTGATAACCCTCGTGCTGCTAGTTTCCTCAACTGTATGAATTCCTGCTTCCTCATACCCTTAATCACTAAACCTATTTGAATCACTGATACGAATGCCTCTGCTCTTGACCACATCTGGACTAACATAACCTCTCCACTTACTTCAGGGATAATCATTGATAGGACCACAGACCATTACCCCACATTTCTCCTTACCAACATTAATAAACCACCTCTAGATACAATGAAGATAAGCTTTAAGCTGCACAGTGAAACCTCTATTAGCAACTTTGTTGCTGCTGTTGCTAATATCAACTGGGAGACTGTATTAGGTAACATAGTGAACATCGACCTAGCAGTGCAAACATTTCTTCAGAAAACTCTGAGTCTCTGTAACACCCACCGTTCAATGCTAACAAAAAGTTCACAACCGAAAGGTTAAACACTCCATGGCTTACAAAGGGGATACTTAAAACTATTAATATAAAACATGACCATGAGAAGAAGTATAGGTTAGGAGTTGTCTCTAAAGAAGTTTCAAAGATTTACTTATCAATGCTGTCTAAAATAATTAGGACAGCCAAAATAAAATACTATGAAAATAAATTTGACCCAATTAAGGGCAACATTTAAGAATTCATGGAACACTATTTCGCAAATATTAAGATCAAAAAAGATTTTGAATAAAAACCAATACTCCAATCCAATGACAATGGTGTGCTTTCAGCCTCTGACACTGCTCTTGAATTCAATAGTGTCTTCTCATCCATTGGGACATCCGTTGTTAATGCTATTCCATCCTCCCTCACTAATGTTATGAACTACCTTACAGGAAACTATAGTCCATTTGCATTTGCAAAACATTCGAGAGAATGGTCCTAAACCGTCTCCTTCATAGAATAAGAACCATGCTATCCCCCCAGATATATGGCTTCATGCATGGAAGGAGTGTGCATCATTGCATCACCACCTTTCTTACCCTGCACACTGAAAAGTCATATACCACCTTCCTAGATCTTAAGTCTGCCTTTGATATTGCAAATAGACATGTTATCTTGAGTGAGCTTGCAAGAATGAATGTTGGTGGTCGGCTTCTTTGTTGGATCAGGGGTTACTTATCCAACAGGAAGTCATCTGTATTTTTCCAGGGGCATAGGAGTGTAACAAGAGACTTTGAACTAGGTACCCCGCAGGGTGGTGTCCTCAGTCCTACCTTATTTAATATCTTAATAAACACGCTGTTAAACTCTATACCGAGCAAACCCAACGTCCACATAATTAGCTATGCTGATGATATAATGATACACACCACTGGGTATGCTAACACGCAGAACACTCTTAACTCTGTATTAGACTCATGTTAGGATCTAGGTTTAATTATCTCAGCAGAGAAAACAAAGATACTAAATCGGCGCCCACCCAGGCAAAGAGGAGCTGTTCGCACACCTTGTATGTATGCACTTTACTTGAATAAACATTTGAATTTTGAATTTCTTGAATTTTTGGAAACTCATTTTTGTTAAGGGCTGAGTAAATTATTTCAAGGAGACTAACAATTGCATCGTTGGTACTCTTTTGGGAGCGGAAGCCAAATTGACTGTGACTGAGTATGTCGAATTTTACGAGGTAGGAGTAGAAGTGTTTGTAGACCATTTTTTTTTCAATTTTTTTTTTTAAGCTTTAGTCATTAATGTTTTTCTTGCCCGAAATGCTTTGCGTAATAGTGGCTTTAGGCATTGTATGTACTTGCTCTATCTATAAATCCATAAATCTTTGTAAAATCTCTTGTATGTATGTACCTTACCTAAATAAACATTTATTTTATTTATTTTATTTATTTTAAATATTTTTGATTGTATGGGTAGGTTTGATAGGTTACAATCACTTAGTTACTACCTACAGTTAACAAACTGGAAATACTTGGCTAAAATTTCTGGTAGCAGATCATTTCGAATGAAATATTTACACATCGTTGGAACGATGTTAGAATTGTCTCTTAAGTTTCTGTTCGGGCTCCCGTTTCTGCCCGAAACGCTGCGCGTACTAGTGGCTTTACAAGACTGTAAATACTGTACTTTGCTATGTATTTTCACAAACCCAATGTACCTTCTTGTATATAAATAAATAAATAAGTCACGTATCTTTTCGCACTCCATCACATAGTGACGGAGGGTGTGCGAATAATTTTGTTGACACAGTTTACATTTGGTCAGGTCTACATCAGCAGATAATAAGAATTCCCAGAGATAACCTTAGACGTGTAACCGAGTCTACGCCGAGCAGTAGTAACATCTAGAAGTCTGCATTTGAATATGAATAGTCGCAGTATGTAAAAGTTTACCCTAAATCGTTCTCTTTCAAATATATACGCGATTTTTCGTTAAAGAAAATTTAACTTTGATTGATGAGTAACTATGAAGTTTTAAGCTTTTCTCTCCTATCCAATTCCCAATGCTTTCAACAATATAATCTTTCGTAGGTTTGTAATAATTTTGATTGTTATTAAATCACCAATGTTCCCAAAATGATAGGCCTACGTATTTTTCCTAGAAATGAAAGGAAATTCTGTTGGATATGGGCATTCCAATCTCTGCTGTAAAAGCCGCAATATTTCAGGAAATTATGGAAGACAGAAGGGCACACAATAACACACAAAGGCCAAAAAACACGAGTATAAAGATCTATGACATGTTTAGAACGGAGAATTATATGTACCGGCAGCATAAAACATCCAGTAGACAGTGTGACATTGTAACTGCCAGAATTAGGCTGGGATATCGATACCAATAGCAGGTGGCTGCAGGTATTGAATCCCCCAATGGAGAATATTCGAACTGTAAGCTATGTGAACAAGAGCTGGGACATACTCTCCAACACTATATCTGTGACTGCCCTGTTATTAGGGACTTCAGACCAAATGGTATGAGGTACTAATTTGAGATTTGTAATTACTTCATACACTCAGGAATATTGGAAGATATTCTTGTGCTGTTCCCAGATTTTGCTAGTGGTGGGTAACAGATCAATCAGCCTTACACTTTATGTTCTCACATTTTTAGTCAGAGTTGATTTGTTTTTGTATTGAGGCTGGTATTTTCTTCCCCTTATTCCGTGTTTGACTATCCAGTTAGATCGGAATATTAGATTAACTTATAGCTAGTTTTTTATCTACACTGTGTAGTTTTTCATATAGCATAGGGTAGCAGCACATTGCTGTGTATACCTAAGCTTGTTAATAAAAAGAAAACAGGTTTTGAGGCTGGCTACAGCCTGTACAGAAGGGGTCGGGGACTAACCATACCACCACGACAGTGAGGCCAGCAACGCTCCCTTCCCTTAGCCCTCCAGTCCTCACTCTGCCTTGCATATTTCGTGTTATGAAATAAATAAAATTATTTTCAATTATAGTAGCAACATAACTGTTTATCAGCTCCATTGCTAACAGGCTTCCCTGTCCAAGGCATCGACTACCTCCTGTTATATACAGGAGCATGAGACGGAATTTCAGGAATCACTTTGTTTAAGTTCAACATTTCCATGTCAGCCTGGTGACTGATCTTACGTACACGTCAGTCTGGTGGCTGATTCCAGACAAACAGGTCAGTCTGAGTTGGTGATCCGAGACACACACATGTCAGTCTGTTAGCGGATCGCAGACATACATATCAGTCTGTGTTGATGATTCCAGACACAGACATGACAGCTAATCCCTATACCACTGCCCCTCACTAGGATACGAGGAGGCAGAAGACACTGACAGCCACACACTGAGGTCGTCTTTCCACGACCACGACTCGTCCTTCTCCACGACCACGACTCGCCCTTCTACCCAGAGTCACCCACAGCCCTGGTACTGCCCACAGCCCTGGTACTGCCCACAACCCTGGTACTGCCCACAGCCCTGGTACTGCCCACAGCCCTGGTACTGCCCACAGCCCTGGTACTGCCCACAGCCCTGGTACTGCCCACAGCCCTGGTACTGCCCACAGCCCTGGTACTGCCCACAGCCCTGGTACTGCCCACAGCCCTGGTACTGCCCACAGCCCTGGTACTGCCCACAGCCCTGGTACTGCCCACAGCCCTGGTACTGCCCACAGCCCTGGTACTGCCCACAGCCTATCAGGAGGTGGACATTGAGACCAGGGCTGCCATCCACCTTCCCGCGCGAGTGCTCACACCGTTCTCTCTAGAGTCCGCCACCGCCTTCTTCATTCCAACTGCTTTCCAGGAGGTCGACTTTTACCGAGGGACGAGCAACTGAATATTCTCAGGAAAATAATATATGTGTATAGAATATTTGCTTTAATTGCTGCATTTTGATGTAGATAAGAATATTTCCTACTCAGACGAAGGAAACTAGAGACTGGCAAATAAATACCTAAAAAGTATTATGTTGTTTTAATAATTGAATAGTTGCTTCCGTCTTTATTCTACATTACAATGAAAGCAATAACATTCTATTGCTGTCATAGTCCTTAGTCCGCAGTCCACAATGACTTAGTCTTTATAGACTATATGTACAAATTTATAGTGTATGTTGGTAAGAATATTGTAAGAGGTTAACTGTATACTCTACACTTGCTAGTGATAGGTTTAGGAATCTTGTAAGTACCCTAGAAAAGTCTCTAGAATGTGACATGTCAATGGTGTATCTAGAGCAAGGAGGCTGCAGCCCTTTAACCTTTATAGTCTTGTGGAGTTCATCGGTATTTAGTCAGTTTTGCGTTTCTCAGAAAATGGGAGTAACAAGGTCTGACACCTTCACTAAATTTTGTCAATATCATTCTATTGAGCATAAAGTGTCTAGTTCATATACTCCTCAGAGCCAGGGTGTGATCAAGATATTCCATCATACCATGAAGCAAATGCTCAAGGCTATAGGCTAGTGTTCACAGCAGGACTGGGATGAAAATCTTCCTTTTGTTTATGTTTGCTGCTCGTGAGTGGTATTCTCCCTTTGACCTTGTGTTTGGACACCAAATCCGAGGTGTCTAAACTAAAGATACTTCACAAGAAGCTGATGAGAAATGTAACCTTGCCAGAGTTGGTCAGTTCCTGAGCGAGAGCAGGAGGGAGTTCAGTCATAGTAAATAGTTTGCTCTGAAACATTTACGGGAGCCTAGCAGGCCATGAAGGATCAACATGATAAAAAGTTTCAGGCCAAACTGAGAAAGTTTGAGTCTGGGGGAGTTAGTTTTGGTTTTGAAACCATGTTTGAAGATGCCCATGTCCCATAAATGTCATGGACCATATATGGTTGCTGAATGGTTAGATATAACCTACAAGATTCGTCACCTAAAGAATTTATTTATTTATTTATTTATATATATTCAAGAAGTTACATTGGGTTTATGAGAGTACATAGCATGATGTGTTTACATTCTTGTAAAGCCACTAGTACGCACAGCGTTTCGGGCAGGTCCTTAATCTAACAGAAAATATTATGTAGGTAATTTCTAGCAAAATTTATATAATATTAACAGGTACATTGTAAGAAAATTTGAGAGAGATTAGTAGGTATATTAAAGTACATTAAAGCACATTGAAAGCTTTGATTGAAAGCATTGATAGCTTGATTGATAATAAGACAAAGATTAATAGGCAAATTAAGCACACTGATAGCACATATAAGATGCCAACAATGTTTAATGGGAAATTTGTAAAGGTTAGGTATATATATTGGGGGATTGGGAAGCACAAAATACAGATACAGTGGATACAGATTCAGATACAGATTATAAGTTCACACTGGATAGTGAGCGAGTTTCAAGCACTAGGTAGGAAACTATGAAGATGAAATTATGTACTTTTTGGTTATATTTTTCAATAAAGCAAAAGTTGGACAGCTTTTCAATTCGTTAGGGAGTGAGTTCCATAGACGAGGTCCCTTTATTTGCATAGTGTTTACACAGATTAAGTTTGACTCTAGGGATATCAAAGAGATATTTATGTCTGGTGTGGGGATTATGTGTTCTATTACATCTGTCCAGGAAGAGTTTCAGATCAGGATTTGCACTTAAGAAAAGGGTTTTGTAAATGCAATTGACACAAGAGAATGTGTGGAGTGAATTTATAGTTAGCATGTTTAGGGATTTAAACAGGGGAGCTGTGTGTTGTCTGAAAGCAGAGGTTGTTATTGTTCTGATAACAGATTTTTGGTGGGTGATGATGGGCTTGAGGCAGTTTGCAGTGGTTGAACCCCATGCACAAATACCATAAGTAAGATACGGATAGATAAGTGCATAATATAGTGAGAGGAGAGCAGAGTTAGGAACATAATATCTGATCTTAGAGAGTATACCAACTATTTTAGAGACTTTCTTAGTTATGTGTTGTATGTGGGTGCTAAAGTTGAGTCTCTCGCCTTGGAGCCGGTCGGCCAAGCGGACAGCACACTGGACTTGTGATCCTGTGGTCCCGGGTTCGATCCCGGGCGCCGGCGAGAAACAATGGGCAGAGTTTCTTTCACCCAATGCCCCTGTTACCTAGCAGTAAAATAGGTACCTGGGTGTTAATCAGCTGTCACGGGCTGCTTCCTGGGGGTGGAGGCCAGGTCGAGGACCTGGCCGCGGGGACACTAAAAAAGCCCCGAAATCGTCTCAAGATAACCTCAAGATAACCTCTTGTCTAAGTATAGGTCAAGGAACTTTCCATCTTTTTTATTGCTAATGTTTACATTGTCTATCTGAAGGTGAATTGCATTTGTTGATTTGCTTCCAAATAAGATGTAGTAGGTCTTTTCTATTTTTTTTTTAAATATATACAAGAGTTGTTACATTCTTGTACAGCCACTAGTACGCGTAGCGTTTCGGCAGGTCCCTGGAATACGATCCCCGCCGCGAAGAATCGTTGTTACAACCAAGTACACATTTTACTGTTGAGTTAAACAGAGGCTACAGTTAAGGTATTGTAATTCCTCCCCGGCCAGGATACGAACCCATGACATAGCGCTCGCGGAACGCCAGGCGAGTGTCTTATCACTACACCACGGAGACTAGTGTGTCTATGTTTAGATGTCTTATTATGGTGTCTTACTGGTGTCTTACTATGTTTAGTAAGAGTTTGTTGGCTGACATCCATAAGTGGACTTTTTTAATTAATTGTTTACAACATTATTTAATATGAGTGGATTCAAAAAATTAAATTCAATGAAAATTAAAAAAAATCATTTAATTCAAAACAGTTGATCATTGTACACCTGAATAGGTTAAAACGTTTCAAGAGTCTAACCTTGTGTAATGCACTGTTAGTTGTGCTACTCAGATTAAGGAAGAGACGGGTGATGGAGATGACTAATCCTGGCCTGTCTATTTATAATTTTGTCGTGAAGATGTTTCATTTCGAGGAGGACCAACATGATGAGGTACAGCAGCTTGTTGAGGAGTTTGACGAGTTCCTTCATGAATGTTGATGAATTGAAGACTGTAGCAATGGGTACACACAATGCTTCATCTGCCTCTTTTAATATCTATGGTGAGATCTTCTCAGGATTTGTAGCTTTCTTCACATCCACCTCCTCTAATTGTTTCTTTATTTTCTCTCGTGTCAGTTCTGTTTCAGTCAGTCTTTCTTCTGGTAGTGTCTGTTCCAGTAGATGTCATAGATGATAGCAGCTCTGGGTCTATCTTAAGAACTTCCTGGACAAGGCTTCTATTAAGTTCTTCACACACTTTATTATTCCTTGTGTGACCTATCTTGAGTAGCCTGATCACTTCTTACACCTATAATCTGGTACTGAGTTACTTGGATAATATTTTGTTTTAAAAAATGGACAGAAAACTGATTTTGCATTGTCTAGGAAGTCTGAAATTATTTTTTTAATTATTCAGAGTTCCAAAACTCTGAATTAAAGGACAAATATTATCCAAATAGCTCAATGCCACAAACGTTTACTATGCATTGGCAATCATAGGAAACACAGGAAATAAGCCTACTCACCAGAAACTTTAATGTAATGTATTGTAAAATACACAAAAAATCATTTGTTTCCCAATATTTTACACACACACACCTTGTATTTGTTGGAGCAGGAGGCCAAATACAAGGTATCATCTGGGAGAGGAAATTCTTCAGGAGTCAGAGAAAGAAAAAGACTTGGGAGTTGATATCACGCCAGACCTGTCTCCTGCAGCCCATATCAAGAGGATAACATCAGCGGCATATGCCAGGCTGGCCAACATACGAACGGCATTCAGAAACTTGTGTAAAGAATCATTCAGAACTTTGTATACCACATATGTCAGGCCAATCCTGGAGTATGCAGCCCCAGCATGGAGTCCATATCTAGTCAAGGATAAAACTAAACTGGAAAGGTTCAAAGGTATGCCACCAGACTAGTACCCGAGCTGAGAGGTATGAGCTACGAGGAGAGACTACGGAATTAAACCTCACTTCGCTGGAAGACAGAAGAGTTAGGGGGGACATGATCACCACATTCAAGATTCTCAAGGGAATTGATAGGGTAGATAAAGACAGGCTATTTAACACAAGGGGCACACGCACTAGGGGACACAGGTGGAAACTTAGCGCCCAAATGAGCCACAGAGATATTAGAAAGAACTTTTTTAGCGTCAGAGTGTTTGACAAATGGAATGCATTAGGAAGTGATGTGGTGGAGGCTGACTCCATACACAGTTTCAAGTGTAGATATGATAGAGCCCAGTAGGCTCAGAAATCTGTACACCTGTTGATTGACGGTTGAGAGGCGGGACCAAAGAGCCAGAGCTCGACCCCCACAAACACAACTAGGTGAGTACACCTCGGGGGCCTCGTAGCCTGGTGGATAGCGCGCAGGGCTCGTAATTCTGTGGCCCGGGTTCGATTCCTACACGAGCAGAACAGAAACAGGTAAAGTTTCTCTCACCCTGAATGCGCCTGTTACCTAGCAATAAATAGGTACCTGGGAGTTAACCTGCTTCCTGGAGTGTGTGTGTGTGGTGTGGAAAAAAAAGTAGTTAGTAAACAGTTGATTGACAGTTGACAGGCGGGCCGAAAGAGCAAAGCTCAACCCCCGCAAACACAACTAGGTGAATACACGCACACACACACACACACACACACACACACACACACACACACACACACACACACACACATATATAATATATATATATATATATATATATATATATATATATATCTAGTATATATAGTATATATATATATATATATATATATAATATATATAATATATATATTATATATATATATATGTGTGTATGTATATATAACATTTACATTTTTAATGTACATGTTCAGTTCTACATAACTGCCTGTTACCAACTAGAGGGTGAAGAAACACTCTTAATCTTTCCATTTTATTTCAGCGTTTTTGTAAATAAGTTGAGAGCTTGAGGAACATAATGTACACGGTAAGGAGAACCCCAGAATGACACGTAACATCTCAACATGTATAGGCGAGGCTTCACCTCATCCCGTCGCTCCTGTGCTTGGGTGAGATGAACACTCAGTCCTTGTGACCGTTGAACTAGCCGGTCAGGTAAAGCTGCTTGTCTAATGCAATGGTAACCTTCCCTCTGGGTCAGATTACAGCCGTCAAACGGCTATAGTTTCGAGGCCAAATTCACTCGTGTGTCTGTCGATGGGCAAGCTCGCGAATATGGATGGCTTCAAGCGTGTGTTGTAGCCTCCTCCGGTCACTGGTGATTGTGGGTGTTTTTAACTATGTCGTGAAGATTCATGGATGGTGTGGATAAATGAGTGATATTGTTTTATTCCTCCTTCCTGTAAACGAAGTCTAAGACGCATACTCTTTCACACACTTCATTTACAGCAGTATTTTTATTGTATAACAGTTTAATTAATGGATATCATGACGTTTGGTTTGAATAATGGTAAGGAGTTAACGGGTTGGTTTAGAAGGGTACATACTGAACACTGACGGAGTGTTATCACGGAAAATAAAGTTAAGATATGGTTGTAGACATGAAGTCGGGCTGTAATGTTTCTAAATAGCAAAAAAATAATATTTCTTTAGTTACATACATACCTTTCTTACTCTACAAAAATTCTCCTGGAAAGCCGACTGAAGTTGGTTACTCTTTAATATCGATATATTCACTCTCTTAAAGGCCGTTGGTAGAACCCGCGGTGTGGAAGCCTCAGGTGATAATAAAGAACCAATTTCCCGGAAAACTGATGGAAGTTGGCGACTGTCTGTAGGGAATATATACACTTTTTCAAACGCCGTTTGCAGAACTCGTGGTGTTGAAGCCTCGGGTGACAACAGAGAACCAATATCCCGGAAAATTGATGGAAGTTGGCGACTGTCAGATTCAGGAAGATTAACCTTCTCAAAGGCTGAAAGAAAAACTTGACCCGCCGAAGTCTCCCAGGAGAACGAAGTCCCATTTTCCCGGAAAGCCGATGGAAGTTGGCGAGGTGTTGACTCAAGGAAGTCTACCGTCTGGAAGGCTGTAGGCATGATTAGTGTCGTGGCGGCCTCGGGGGACACGGTGGAGTTCTTCTCCTGGAAGGCTGACTGGAACTCTGGATTGATCGACCGTCTTGCCGAGTTCCTGAGTGAAAGTAGAGAGACATGGATTAGTGTTTGTGTATTTTAGTCAGGAAAATAATTAAGACACAATTAATTAAGACGCGGATATTGTCTAAATAATAATGTGATCCTCCAGTAGTCACAACATTTGTCCAAGGCTGTAGAGCATTAACCAAGGTCCTTAGAGCCTTAACCCAAGTCTTCAGAGCATTAACCCAAGTCTTCAGAGCATTACACCAAGTCTTCAGAGCATTAAACCAAGTCTTCAGAGCATTAACCCAAGTCTTCAGAGCATTAACCCAAGTCTTCAGAGCATTAACCCAAGTCTTCAGAGCATTAACCCAAGTCCTTAGAACATTAAACCAAGTCTTGACTTAATAATCGTGTTATTAGCTGTTAAATATTTATTATTAATATAGACCTAGTATCAGCGACATGACAGTAGACCTGGTGTCAGTAACACTTCAGTGGTATTAATAGTATCATGTTATCGTCACTTGTAATACGAACGTATCACCACTTCATTATAAAGCTACACATTTACGTATGTGCGCCGTCTTAGGCATAACTTAGTATACAGTTGATAGTACACTAGGCTTTCGACCTGGCCGAAACGCTGTGCGTACTAGTGGGTTTGCAAGAATGTAAACACATCATGCTATGTACGCTTATAAACCCGATGCACTTCTTATATATATATATATATATATATATATATATATATATATATATATATATATATATAATATATATATATATATATATATATATATATATATATATGTATGTATGTATGTATAAATTAATAAAAGGTGCAATACTAGGCTCAGGAAAATCTAGATTTAGTTGCTGTAGGGTTTTCGCGGAACCTGTTTAAAATAAATATTACAAAACGCGGTTCATTTTAGCGCTCAAAAGACCATACTTTGTAGTTCTATCGATAATAACGAGAGGTAGTATCAGTTTTGGATTGTATAGGGATATCAATTTATGATATCATTGATGATGAAGTGAGCGGTGCACTGGGTGAGGAATACCTCAGGCCCCTAAAGGTACGTTATCTTGGGTTCCTCAGACCCCTAACTGTACGTTATCTTGGGGTTCATCAGTCCCCTAACTGTACGTTATCTTGGGGTTCCTCACACCCCCTAACTGTACGTTATCTTGGGGTTCCTCAGGCCCCTAAAGGTACGTTATCTTGGGGTTCCTCAGACCCCCTAACTGTACGTTATCTTGGGGTTCCTCAGGCCCCTAAAGGTACGTTATCTTGGGGTTCCTCAGACCCCCTAACTGTACGTTATCTTGGGGTTCCTCAGACCCCTAACTGTACGTTATCTTGGGTTCCTCAGACCCCCTAACTGTACGTTATCTTGGGGTTCCTCAGACCCCCTAACTGTACGTTATCTTGGGGTTCCTCAGACCCTAACTGTACGTTATCTTGGGGTTCATCAGTCCCCTAACAATACGTTATCTTGGGGTTCCTCAATCCCCTAACTGTACGGTATCTTGTGGTTCCTCAGGCTTCTAACTGTACGTTATCTTGGGGTTCCTCAGGCTTCTAACTGTACGTTATCTTGGGGTTCCTCAGCCCTCTAACTGTACGTTATCATGTGGTTCCTCAGACTTCTAACTGTACGTTATCTTGTGGTTCCTCAGACTTCTAACTGTACGTTATCTTGGGGTTCCTGCTGGGCACTGAACCGGCTACACAACTGCTCGCTCAGGACATTGACGATATGTGCATATATGGTATGGAAAATATCCACAGTATAATTGTATTAGTAATTTATAGGGAGTTTACAAGGAGTAAACTCTCCCTCCCTTAGAAGCCTCTTATACACGCCTGCCCGAAACGCTATGCGTGTTGGTTGCTCTGCAAGAATGTAAAAACTCCAATGTTATGTACTCTCATAAACCCAATGTACCTTCAGCCAAAACTAATGACACTCATTTGATTTTATCTCGGTAATATTAAATATTAATTATAAATATGCCTTAGCTTAGCGTTAGGGTGTTAATCAGAATAAATAAGCATATTATTTATAAATTAACAATAAAATAAATGATCCAACGCCACTAACTTGTGTGAGAAGGAGGGAGGGCGACGCCATGACCACTCACCAAGGAGGCGCCTCCACACCTCGGCTCCCAGAATTCCGGACTTTCATACGCTTTGTTGTGCTTGTATGACTAATAAGTGTCGTTATATGAACGTATATGTCTGTACAAGAGTTCAAGTAGTGTCTAGCAGTTAAATAAATATTAATACTGAGTGAAATTACTTAAATAAGTGATATCAAAGTATCAACAATCTGCCGGCTGCGACGTGATGCTTCTCTCAGGCTAGTGATGAAAATTATTATGGCTAGGTCTACTGAGGAGTAATTGAGTCGACTAAAGTTGACCTGGTCTCCGTGGCACGGCACGGTATGTGGCTTTTAGATTTTTATTGGTTTGACGCCAAATGGATATTACATATGCCAGTATTTAACCCACAGTAACACCGGTTAGGAAGTGGTTTAACACCAAGCAAATATATATATATATACGTGTTGAAGTGAATAGTTAATTAATTCATGTGCCTCAAAATCTTGATACTGAGAGCAACTCTTATTATACTTATTGTAATTCATTAATATGTTTGATATATACTAGGCTATTATATTAATTACTATTGCTTATAGCTGTTAAATATTCCGAGGCAAACACCCAACCATGCAGTGCCTCGCTGCATATATTATCAATTTATATCACTTTACTAATGTGAAAGTCTCCGGCAGGTGGTAGGAACGTCTACATTCCTTTACTACATGACCTCTTGTCTACAACGACTTTCACTCAGTAAAGAATACTTTCCTACAACACTCAGGTAAGCTACAGTCTCTTGTTTATTGAATTATTATTTTTCAGTATAATTAGTATATAGTATTCTAGAGTTATTGTTTTACTTAAACTCAATACCCACAAAGCCTGTTGTCTTTCAGAATTACTGTATCAGTACTCAATGGAATGATTATTTTGAGTATTTAAGTAGTTCATTTATATAAGGGCTTGGGGTTTTGACAAGAGTGTTCAGCGTCTAAAAATCCCCCATATAGGCCAACTATGCATTTGTTTGTCCATCTAATTGTTAGGAATTTGTCAGACTGGCAGAATAAAATAACGAGCAGAAAAGCCTAACTTAACCTATCTTAGAACTAACCTAACCTAACCTGAAAGAGACTAACCTAAGACTAATCTAACTAAGCTAAGACTAACCTAACCTAAGACTAACCTAACCTAAGACTAACCTAACCTAAGACTAACCTAACCTAACCTAACCCAACCAAGCCTAACCTAACCAAGCCTAACCTATCCAAGGCCTAACCCAACCAAACCAGACTAAACGTATGCTATCTTAGACCTTATCTAACCGAATCAAAGCAACACTGTTTTTTTTACCAAAAATTACGACTTTCTGGATAATGCAGATATTACGAAAAGACTCATGGGGCTATGAAAATTCCCTTGGGCTATGAAAATGTCTCTGTGGCTACGAAAATGCCCGAGGCTATGAAAATGTCCCTAATGCTCGAGAAAAGTCTGGGATTATAGAAGTGTTCCTCACTAGGGCTATGATAGTGTCATGGAGCTATGCTACTAGGCTATCGACGAGGCCTGGATACCTACTGGTGGCGAGGAGCCATGGTAATGTTACCTACCTGAAGGAGGCGAGGTGGTGGCGACGGTGATAATTGTCCCCCACGGTATATGTCGCGGGCGGCGGCAACACCCACCAGCGCCGCCAGCAACACCTGATGCAACACATGACACATTAACCAGAGTGGCAGTAACACATGATGCAACACATGACACATTAACCAGTGGGAGGGGGGGGGGCAGTAACACATGACGCGACACAAGACACATGGTTTAGTGAATGTGTTGGAACGCTGTAGTTGTATAGGCATTCAATAAGGTAGTTTTCAGTTGCAAGGTTGTATTTTATGCCTCTGTTGGTCTTGCAATAGATTGTGTTGGTCCTGCAATAGATTGTGTTGGTCCTGCAATAGATTGTGTTGGTCCTGCAATAGATTGTGTTGGTCCTGCAATAGATTGTGTTGGTCCTGTATAGATTGTGTTGGTCCTGCAATAGATTGTGTTGGTCCTGTAATAGATTGTGTCTCGGTCCGCATCGATTGAATTGTTGAGTCCCTGTAATGATTTGACTGTGCACAGTCATACGTTACGTCTGGGGGCACCGTTTAGATAATGTAGTTGCTTTTAGTTATAGACTCATATGTATATCTGATCTTGGGTTTCCCGTGGGATTACTCTAGTGCAACTCCTCCCAACTTCTGTCGTGGTCCAATCTGTCCAGACAGCTGAGCGACCAGTTGCTTATACAAACAAATATTGCAAAACAGCGCCAAATTTGCCAGCTTGTCTGTCGGTGCAGGTGAAGAAGCCAGTATTACCCTCAATCCTATTACCCTACGAATTGAGGACTATAAATAAAATCGAGAACATTCTAGTACACAAATGTTTTTGGATAGCTCGCTTACGTAAATGAAGCTAGTATTAGCGATTATCAGGCATAGAGAAGTGGGAAAAAAAAAAACGACACAAACACAACCCACCAACAGTTGAGAACAAATGTGACGCTAAAAAGTGGTAAGTGGGGCGTAGTGGGGGGAATTTCTTACGCTCCTGTTCTCTGATGGCGTTGGGCCGGGATGAATGCTATCAAGGATCCATCCCTTAGCCGCTATAATCTCCATCCGATCCAGACGATCATGCCTTCTCTCAATTCCACCACTACACGGGAGGGCCGCAAGTAGAGGATATGCACAACTGCAGAAGACTGGAGCAAAATTTACGATATGCGCCAAATGGAGTAGACGAACTAGTTAATTCCCCGTTTAGAAAAACGCATGAGTTGGTCAACAATCATGCCCTCTACGTATTATTGTATTTATTTATTGTTATTAAGTTGCGGGGAGATTTACTGCAGATCAGGTAATTGCCTGCGAATAGTGTAATTAGGCCCCCTTTACAAACCTATGCTCGGTAGACCCACTATAGAGACGACATTTGCTGGGCTCCTTAGGAAGCGCTAATGACCCATAATTGCAGAGATCCTTTATACAGATACGGTGTGTGCGGCGTTACATTTCCCACCGGTTTAAAAACCATTCTAACGCACTGATGGGGGCGGTGATTGTTATTTACCGGACCTTCGCCTCATGAAGGAATGCCAAAAAAATTCTGTACATTCCTTGGGTGAGTTGAGTTCTACATCCTGCCTTGGCCGCAGGAAGATTACTAATTTTACAATTTAATTTGTCGTTATCCACCCATAAAATAAAATAAAAAAATCTTTTTAGTGTGTGGCTCCTGGTCCCGAGCCAAACACCTTGCTACTCACAAGGGCATTAAGCCGTAATAATACATTTACAACGTGTTCACTGCGCATTTTTCGGTGGGACCAGAAGGGGGTGGGAGAGTCATTGGCATGGCTTGTGGTCAGGAAATAATACCCCCGTTTTTGAAAAGTATTAAAGGATTAAATACCAGAAGGTTGACAACTTTCATTCTTTCACAAAAAACTGCACGTGTGTACGTCCTCGATCATAGAATTTCTTATATTTTTTTTTCATTGTATGCAAAATCCCACCAAATTAACTCTCATCAACCCTATCAGGGGTCCATTTTACTGAGGATGGTTTCAAAAAGATCAAACCTCCTCGTCCGTTACCCACACTAAAGGGGCCACTATAAAACTTGGGCCAAAACCGCCCTTCACGTGTCAGCACGAGTTCGACATGTGAATAATTTCGCTAACCTTCCAATAGCCGATAACCACACTTATTGATTTTCAAAAGCCCGAGGGCAGTGAAGCATACGGTCATTGTTGCCTGTCGTGTTTGAGTTTGCAGCCCCCGCTGGTTAACCCAGTATCAGAGGCTTTTATTGGGATCTTTGAAGTTTTCTATGTCCCAGTTAAGCACCCAGTTGGATTGGGCCTCCGGGTGTATTTGGGGTATACGCCAAGGGAGCCGCGCGTGGGGGATCTGCTTAGAAGCACGTCAAAACGCCCACGCCCGCATTGGGTTAAACTCCCTCATGTCGTTAAACCGGCAACAAAGTTCCACTACCTATACGTAAAGGTACTAGGTATGGTGGTTGATAATAAGAACCCGACGAGGAAGTCTCTCCGCAAATGAAAAAAGTAGCCCCTTGCTCATGAAACAGACCCGGCCAAAAGATTTTGCGATCTATATATAATGATTTTTGAGTCTTCAGCCTGCGACGCATGAAGATAAAAAGAATATATGAACAAAATAAAGGAACGCAGGTAAATTGTTTTCATCAAAAATTGGCACATATTACCCCCATCATTTATTTACGCCAGATATTTGGAATCTTTTCTCAGGTGCACGACAGTCTATAATTTGGTTTAATCACTAAAACGGACCTCAGCGCCATGTTCTGTTGGACCCTTAGGGGGTGGTTCAGCCTTTTATAGTGCAGCACAATGGATTCTCAAGATAAGTTTTTCCGGCCCAAGACGTGCCCCAACCCCCCTAAGGAAATAGAAAATAACATAATCGACCTAGGAGCCCAAAATCCATTATCTGGTGTGTAGAGTTGTCCAAGTTTATGTTAGAGCCTAAGACACCCAATGCTGCTGTGAGGCGCCGACATCGACTGGTCGCTCTATTTTTGGTCAGCCGCCTTTTCTAGTAGGCATTGTCAACGACGATCCCTGTCACTAGTCCCCCACCTTGTTGCACTGTATTTTCTCACCGATACGTGGATTTCGACCCTTCTACTGTTAGGAATGCACGGCTATACCCACTACCTTTCGGCCCATTTCCAACATTGCTCCGATAAATGACCTATACAAACCTTGCAGTTTGAATTTACTGCCTACGCTATTTGTGTAGGCAGCCCGACGTGACTTTCTACCAATGCCCTATGTTTCTCTGTATATCATCAGGAACTTCCCTCCCGCATTTCTGTGATTAATACCTACCATATAGTATTTAATAGTATCCACCAACGTGAGCTGTTATGACTTAGTAACCCTATTTTCACACTTGAGTGGATTTGTGTGGCAGTAGTTTAATATTAGCCGTGTGCTAGTCCTCAGCCCCTGTCCATGAGCTTTTGTGAGGGAGGTTAAGGGTTACAACCGTAGGGCCCTGGTTCTAAGTGATGGTGTTGAGGATTACTTGCTATCGGGTGTCGTTATGTTGTGTAGGATTGTTTTGGTTTGCGCCCCATTTCCCACCTTATCGGTTGGGCGGTGGGAAGTTGTTTTGAGCCATCCTCCCCTCTTTATTACCAGCTTTAGCCCCTGTCTCTATATTTTCCCCCCCCGCTGTTGGTTAAAACTACCGAACGTGCACATGATACTGTAGTCGTTTAGAAACCGTTTGCTGTGATTAGTTTGTGAGATCTCAAATTTAGATACTCTCAGACAGACGATGCTGAGAGCCGAGTAATTATTGGTGGTTAGTGGGTAGCACCCGTCCATTCTTTGGTTGGTTTAGGTCCAGGGGAGGGTTTTTTTGCGTGTTGTGCAACAACGATGTGGGGGGTGGCCCCTTGGCGATGGTGTTTAACTGTTTTTTGAGGCCCATCTTATGCGTCTTGTTTCGTTGCGGGCACGCCAATACCAGCCTTCTTGTATTTAGGCAGTGGTAGCTTTGTCTGTATGGTGAGATTGGACATGTAATAACACAGGGGCTAGTATCTACTTAGTCTATCTAAGATTTTTGTTTATAGCGTCTTTTTACATAATTTTTTAAATAACAGAACGACAAATCCAATATAATTCGTTGTGACCGGGGGACATTTGAATACTTCACTGCTGAGTACGTTATTGCCGACTGGCGCCTGGGGAGGGGTGGCATCGTCGACACGTGCGAGTTCGTGGATTGTTGTTGTGTATAGCAGCGCTCATGGCTCCTTGTCTGTCCGGTTGTACTTCACGGCACTATTCAAGACTTAGATGAGCATAGGTTTAATGGTTGACCGTTTGTCTACTCAATTCTGTACAATATTATCCACATGTAAATGCTTCTGATTATATGATGATAACGGGTCTTGTTTGTTAACGTTGTCCAATAAATTCAAAACCCCTAAACATTCAAACGTATTGCTCTGGAGTGCCTAAGACCGTATATGGCTAGTGGGCCTGATGGTTCTTGGAATTCCCTCCCATTATTGGTCCGGCTCCGATTTTTCGCTTCCCTCTCGGCTTCTACTTGAGGAATGTCATTTCAGTTTCCTCCGGTATGTTCCCGGCATTGCGTTCGTATGCGTGTAAACGACTGGCCTCGCGTCCCTTTTGGTTGTCTGTTAAAGCTCAGCACAGATTATTCTTCCTTCCCGAGCTTTGCTTTTAGGGCAGTACCGTCCCCATATTCACTGACCAGATGTTTTTTCCACCACCTCCCCATATTTTTTTTTTTATAACCCATCCTTTCCCTTTTAGTAGTGTTGAGGCATGCGCCGTCTTTCGGTCTTATTCTTCTTTGACTAAGATATGAACTATAATTCACCTCTGCAGTGGACTGTTACATTATCCCATAATTTTTAATACAAACCCCTTGTTTTTTATATGTGGCTAACAACAAGTTCTGCCAGCCCCCACATTATTTTAACTTTTCTCGGCGTTTACACCCCTATTTTGTCATTTTTTCTTTTTTTTTTTTTTATCGCCCTCTTCTTTTTCCTATTTTCTTTGCTTTCCCTGAGCCTTTTGCACGATATGATACCCCTATTTCCTTTCTTAGTTTTTGTTACAGGCTTGTCTGACAATTACCGCCTACCAGACACTAAATTATCTAGTACGTTGCACCACAGTCTTCACTCATTCCAAAATTTGAGGTGAGCGACCCTTTTTCCTACCTTTTTCCCCTGCGTTCCTTTCCCTGTTCCCCTCTTGCTCCTTCTCTCGGCCTTGTTCCTTCTATCTGCGTCCGTCCTCTTTCTTTTCCTCCTCCTTTCTTCCTTTTCTCCCACAATCCTGTTTCTCCCGTCTCCAGCCTCATCCTATCTGTTTTGTCTTGGATTTATCCTCTGCATTTTCCAGGTCCTTTTCACACTTCTGAGATCCCTTCAAGTTCCCCACCACATCATTTATCCTAGTTAGTCTTTTTATCTCCAAGTGTGTTATCCACTACTGTACCTGACCCCAAAAACAACATTCCATCCGTTTACAGTTTTTACAGAGTACCCCGTATTTGACTCCCGACACCACCAATTTCTGCAACCTTTCCTTCTTTTTTCAAACGCTTCATATTTTTTTGAGTACCATTGGAAAGACCTTAATCTAACCCCTTTTATCTGTGATTTACACTTCATTCTATGTCTATCCATATTATAATACATTTGACGGCTTAATGAACCTGCCCGGACCGTTTTTATTGCTCTCAGTCCATTACGGTTCATTCGTTCCAGTGGCGTTGAGCGATTTTTGCTTCGTAGTGCACGTTTATACTGTCACATCTCCCCCAGCTTACCACCTATTGCTGGTAGAGGAAAAATCATTAACCGAAAATATTGGTTCCCCACCTATTTTTCGATTTTACCCGTGTTGTTGCGTTATAATTTTTTCCACATCATCTGGCCTGAATGTTCCCTTTTTTTTTAACCTAACTTTTTCTTTTGTCAATAATTTTACCCAACGACTAATAGGAATTTTTTTTGGATTTTTTTTTCTTTTTGTGCCGCCGTGCGGTGTGAGATTTTCCAAAATATTGGGGATCCGTGTTACGAACCCTTTGCCGATTCTTTTGCTTTGGAAAACCAGTTTGTTTTCGGTCCAATATACAAATTGATATTAGATTTTAAAAAAAAACTACCTGTAGTAGGGGACAGTGCGTTGTCGACTTGTAATTGTTTGTTATCACTTCCCCGGGCCAGGGCGTAAATGATTCTTAATTTATCGTTGCCTCACAAATTCATTCAGACATCTTGCAGTTGTTGGGATTAAAGTTTTAGTTAACATTTGGGTTATAATATGCTAAACTATCCCTTACGAAAGATGGCGAAAGTGAACGAAAGTAGTGTAGGTTGTGAATGTTTATTGGTCGCAGAGAGCGATGCTGTTAATTGTGTAGTAGCTTGGCTCTCACGACCATACACTTAGGCTCGCTATCTCAGGGGCACCACACGGATGCTGGGAGAATCATGCTGATCTGGGCTGAAGCGTTCTTCTCTGGTGCCGTACT
>WNGS01017696.1:0-11875 GCA_020271785.1 Procambarus virginalis | reverse complement strand
TGACAAAGCATAAATTACATTCTAAGAAGGCGAAGAATGAATTAATATAAACAAATTCACAAAGGCCGTGATATGGGTTCGAACCTGCGTCAGGCTGATCCCAGACGCGCTTATTCTACTGCGCCACGACACGGTAAAAAAAGCAACTTTGAGTGCAACTGCCTTCACAAGGCTCGTGCAACTTCGGGAGAAGGTGCGTCTGGGATCATCCAAGACCTAGGTTTGGAACCCTCATTACGGCCTTTGTGGATTGTCATTTCATGCATCACGCTATTGTGATTTGTGTGTAATGAGATAATACTGGTTCGGTAACAGGGTTGGTGTTGGTGTCTGTATATAGCCGAGATAGTCTTGGTAGTAAGGTTGATGTAAAGTCATTCTGGGTACTGACTTAATACTTATAAACGATTACATGATAGAGTAGCTCCCAAGCTTGGCAGGCGTCCTGTGCGCTCTGTGTTACCTCCTTAGTGGCGTCCAGCCGCCGCACATAGAAAACGGATGGTACCATTTTCTGTGAACATGACAGTTGGTATGTGTGGAACTAATTACCGCGTAACATATTAGCAGTGGGGGTACCTTATTGTTTCAAGCGTAGGTTAGACACGTATATGAATGAGATGGGGGATATAAACAGCTGTCTCGTATGGGCAAACAGGTCTTCTGCTCTGCATTACTTTCATTCATATATGTTCTTAATGGGGTTAATTAGTGCAATGTAGCTAAATTTGACTGCGGGGGAGACATTAGGTGCTACGAAATGGACGAGGGATAATCGAACATTTACGAAAACCTGTACATCTTTCCTATTATGGCGGTTTAGTTTGCATTTATTAATAGGTACGAGGTTGTTGTACTTACCACGAACTTCGCAATCAGTTGACGAATGTCGACCGCAACATTCTCATGTCTGCTTACACTTATCTACCTCGCTCTATCTTTCTGAAATTACAAAATAAGAATTTATAATATAACATTTAACTTGCTTTGTATATACGCATATTCAGAAAAAAATATTTAATAAACAAATAAACATAGTTTTACAGATACATGTATACTGTCGCTAATGTTGGTACCTTCCAAACTTCAAGTAACTATACTAGAGATCTTTCTTTAGTCCAGGTTCAACTGGTTGTACGAGTCAAGGGTCGCGAATTCAATCCCATTACAGTCCCACCATATTTTAGCGCAGATAAATCACACTCTTGTAAGTTCATTATATACAATATATTACATATAATATATATATATAATCCAAGAACCTAACGTAGCTTCTTTCACCACAAGCTAATAAACAAGCAGCTTAGTTTGGATAACACAATCTATTGATCCTCGAATGACTGTAACTTCCCAGTGACCAATTCTCCGAACTCTAATTCCTTGAGCATTTTCTTCTCACTCCCGCTCCGTTTCTGTCTTCACCGATGCGTCTAAGTCTGCAGACGGTGTTGGCTACTCTGTTGTTTTTCCTGATCGCACTATATGTGTCGCTTACCTCGGAGACTAGCATCTTTACAGCGGAGCTTTATGCTATTCTCTATGCTCTTCGTCTCCTGCTTTCTCGTTGTCAGTCTTCCTTTGTAGTTGTGTTGATCGCGTAGTGCCCTCATGGCGCTCGGGTCCTTTAATCCGGTTCATCCAGTGGTTGTCGAGATCCAGCATGGCTGTTTCTTGTTCACAGTAAATTTAAGTCGGTTGAGTTTTTTTTGGGTTCCCAGCCATATTGTTGTCTCATTAAATGAGCGTGCAGATTCTGCTGCCAGGAAAGCTGTCTGCTCTTGTCCCATCTCTAGCAAAGGTACTCCTTATTCCAACTTTTACCCGGTTATCCATTCCTCCATCCTTGCCGTTGGCAGCTTCTTGGTCGTCTGTTACTGGTAACAAACTGCGTACTCTTAAGAGTTGTGTGTCCTCATGGCCGTCCTCCTACCACCGTAACCGGTGATGGGAATGGTTCTGGTGAGGTTGCGTATTGGCCATACTCGCTTAACCCTTGGTCACTTGACGGAGCGCCGCCCTGCTCCTTATTGTCCTAATTGCATTGTCCCTCTTACGGTCGTGCATGTCCTTCTTGAATGTCCTGACTTCCAGGACGAGCATGTGTCTTGCTTTCCGATCGCCCCCGCGGTTCCTTGTCCCTCGATAGTATTCTTGGTGACACGAATAAGTTTGATATCGTTCGCCTGATGCATTTCTGTTCCGTATTGGCATCCTTGGTGATATTTAGCGCCCTCTGATTATCCTGCACATTTGATGGTGCTACATAGCCTTCTGGTTTGGTGCCTTCTTTTGATAATTACTTACTTACTTATCCAATGGAGTACCTTCCCTTTCAATCCAGCCTGCACTCCAGCTTTTTCACTACTGTGATGGGTTGTGGTATCGCAGCTATACTGAACCAAGATGGTATGGTTCTCTCACACAAATGAAAAAAAGGCTGCTATTGGCCTTGCAGTGTAAATCGCAGGTGGAAACAAATGAAAATCAAATAAACAAACAATTTACTGAAATATTAATGAACATAAATGCTCCTGAAAATACTTGGTTAACATGTAATGCATAGGTGAACAAGTTAATGACATTAATACTAAAATATACTACAAGCAATGAAGAAAAGCATAAAGATATACTGGTGTAGTGAAGACAGCTACCATACCACCATGGCATCAGTCACACGACGTTGGCTGAAGGCGGACGACGGGTGAGAGAGACAAAGGTGATCCTAGAGCACTAAGGGAGAGACTGGCTCTGCAAGGAGGCGGCGCCCTTTATATAGTCCTGCGGTGATGACCGTCCAGTGTCAACGCGAGGTGGACCTCTGGTCAACTAGCAAGCTGCTCGTTGTGGCTGGCGGCGCCTTTGTGTTGAGCTGCACCACTGTCAGTTGGCGGCGGCTAACTGCTGGTTTGTGGGGGCAAACTACCGGTTAGCAGAGGCACCCAGCTTGCCTCTGAGCCGTGCCAGGCCGTGCCAGGCCGTGCCAGGCCGTGCCAGGCCGTGCCAGGCCCTGTGGGGTACGGAGAGGTGGCAGGACTGATGACTCGTCTGGGCTGGTGTAGATGTAGACTTCCAGTGCCGAGGTATTGAAGGTGAAGGGAAAAGGCAGTTCCACTGCTGTGTAGGGGATTCACGTGACTGCTCCTCCTCGAAGCCTTTTCCTAATGCCTGAGATGTCGGTGCTGGAAGGAGTCGGGAAGCAGAAGGTTCCAGTTCATGAACACGTGATAGTGTGTCGGCAACTATGTTGCCTGCTCCTTTGATGTAGAAGATCTGGACGTTGTAGTTTTGTAGGTACAAGGCCTAGCGAAGTAGGCGCTGGTTGAAGAATTGGGCTTGTTGTAGAAAATGAAGAGGATTATGATCAGAATGATGGTGATGGGTTGGTGTCCTTGAAGGTAAGGTTCATATCGTTGCAAGCATAGGACGATGGCGAGTAGCTCCTCTATAGTGCTGCAGTTCTGTTGGTAATGCTTCAGCTTGTAGCTGTAGTAGCCGACTGGCAGAACTCCCCCCCCCCTCTCTCTCTGCTGCATCAGGACACCCCCAATGCCGGTGCTACTGGCATCAACATTAAGGATGAAGGGTTGTTTCACATCTGGAGAGGCGAGAATAGGTTTAGTACACAGCAAAGTTTTCAATTGTTCGAAAGCAATGGATTGTGAGTTGGTCCAAATGTATTTCCTTTTAGGGCTGGTAAGAATGATTAAAGGTGTGGCAACTATGCTGAAGTTCTTGCAGAACCTACGGTAGTAAGACGCTAGTTCCTAGATAAGATTCCTAGATTCATAAGTTGTTTACAAGAAGTGGGCTGTGGATATTTTTGCATGGCTTGTAGATGTATGTCTAAAGGTGCTAAGCTTCCACTGCCTATAACATGACCAAGGTATTGTACTTTACCTTTAGTAAACGTGGACTTACTCAAATTAATGATGAGACCAGCCTGGAGAAGCTTGTAGAATAGTCGTAGTCGGTCCATATGTTCTTCCCCCGAGTTGGTTGCTACAATGATGTTATCCAGGTAGGCATAGGTGTTGTCAAGATCTTGAATGATGAGGTTGACAGCTCGCTGGAAAGTAGCTGGGGCATTACAAAGTCCAAAAGGTAACCGTTCATACATAAAAAGGCGGAAAGGAGTGATGAAGGCTGAGATCTTTAGCACGCTCAGTTTTATTTGATAGTAGCCCTTTAAAAGATCTATTTGGGACAAATAGGTGGCGTTACCTATTGCATCTAAGATGTCGTCGATGCGAGGTAAAGAATAAGAGTCTTTGATGGTAACTGCATTTAACTTCTTATAATCGGTGCACAGTCTTACCTGGCCATATGGTTTGGGAACCAGTATGCATGGTGAAGCCCAAGGAGACTCACAAGGTGTAGCTAATCCATTGCCGAGGAGGTACTTCTGCAAACATGGCTTCTCTTCGGTAGACTGTTGCGGTAGTAAGGTTGACGGATGGATATCGTATCAGGAAGCAGCTGGATATCATGTTGCACTAAATTACATTCCTGTGGAGTGTCTTGAAACAGTTTTTTATGCGTAGATAGTAATTTAATTAAGAGCACTATAACTAGTGTTTTCTAGGTATTTAAAAAGATCTTTTAAAATCTCACTGTTAAGACTTCATGGTCTCGATGGTATTTTTACCATCGGCTGGAGAGGTAGCATGGTATGTATCACTGTTGGGATACCTCTCGGTAAATGCGGATACAGATAACACTGGTGGCAGATTACCTTGATAACTCTTGAGCAGGTTGACGTGGCAGAGTTGTCCTGCGACGCCGGTCTGGAGTCTCTAGAATGTAGTCGAATTGTTCTTGCATTCTTTGATGCGATAAGGTCCTGAAAATTTACTTTTAAATGGAGAGGTTGGGATAGGAAAATAGGCTGGAAAGAAGTCTCCTACATTAAAATTTCTTACCTTAGTGTTCTTGTCAAAGTGTGCTTTCATCTTATGTTAGGAGGTCAGTAAATTAACACTAGCAAACTTGTATAATTGTTCGTTTGTCTCAAGTTTTTAACAAACTGAGGCACATTACGGGAATCAGTGAAGGTGGTTGACGTCAAGGAATCTTTAAAAGCTTTAAGAGGACCACGACACTTACGACCGTAGAGCATCTCATAAGGAGATACTCCAAGGGACTCGTTAGGAAGACTCTTGAAAATACACATAAGGAGATCTAATTGCTTATCCCAATCCTTCTCAGTATCAATACAAAATTTCTTTAACAAAGACTTAATGGTTTGATGGCTACGTTCTAGAGATCCCCGTGAAGCAGGATGATATGGACTGGACAAGACTTGGGTGATGTTAAATTCCTGAAGGGTTTTCTTAAACAACTCACTGGTGAAAATAGTTCCACAGTCACTTTGTATCTCCTTCGAGAAGCCATACTGAGTGAAGATCTTCAGCAGGTGCTTGACAACTGTATCAGCCGTAATATTCTTAACGGAAACTGCTATTGGGAACCTGGGTTGTAGGACAACCCAGGTTCACATTATAGTGATGATGTACATGTTGCCTGCGTGGTTTTTTGGTAAAGGCCCAACGCAGTCGATTACTAACCTGGTAAAAGGTTCAGAAGGCACAGAAACTGGGATGAATGGTGCTTTGGGAATACCTACATTTGGTTTTCCTGCCATTTGGCAGGTATGACAACTGGTAACATAGATCTTGACATCTCGTGCCATGCCTGGCCAAAAATAGTCCTGTAAAAGGGCATTATAAGTTTTATGGATCCCATAATAAGATATTGGGCCATGAGCTTAAGATATGATATCTTTTTTTAATGATGTTGGAACCACTAGTTGATTCACGTCAGCCCAATCATCCTCCGCCTTAAGCTTACTGGGTCTGTATCTACGACACAATAATTGATTAGTGTCTATATAAAATCCTGGAATGGCATCAGTCTTGATAGAAAAAAAGGGTTAGTGACAAACCTGCTTGTTGTAACTTACAGAACTCCAACTGGTTGAGATTAGGAGCAAGGCCTCGCACGTGTTGAGGGACAGCTGCTGCTACTTGTAGTTTAGCGGCTTGAGCACGGGTAGTCCCTAGAAACGGCTGGGAGATGTCTACTGATTCTTCTGTCACGGTTACCTCTTCTTCTGCTGCAAAAGTCATAGTGGGATCATCTTCCGTGGCTGAGTCACATACCTGGGGTTTGTCGTAGATGATCAAATTGGTGGAACTTTGCTGGTTGGCTAAGTCGTTGCCCAGGAGAAGTTGAATTCCTGGCATCGGGAAAGGTTTTTCCCAAATAGCAACTTGGACCTTTCCACGAATGAATGGACACTCCAGGTAGACTGTGGCGAGCGGGTATGATGTAGTTACAGTGAGGTCAGTGATCAGAAATGTTTTTCCAGTGTAGATGACTTGAGGTGCAGTGGCTTTTAGTAGAATAGACTGCAGCGAAGCTGTGTCTCTCAAGATGCGTATTACATAAGAACATAAGAACAAAGGTAACTGCAGAAGGCCTATTGGCCCATATGAGGCAGCTCCTATCTCTAACCACCCAATCCCACTCATAAACATGTCCAACCCACGCTTGAAACAATCGAGGGACCCCACCTCCACCACGTTACGCGGTAATTGGTTCCACAAATCAACAACCCTGTTACTGAACCAGTATTTACCCAAGTCTTTCCTAAATCTAAACTTATCCAATTTATACCCATTGTTTCGCGTTCTGTCCTGTGTTGATACTTTCAATACCCTATTAATATCCCCTTTGTTATGTCCATTCATCCACTTGTAAACCTCTATCATGTCACCCCTAACTCTTCGCCTTTCCAGTGAATGCAAATTAAGCTTTGTTAATCTTTCTTCATATGAAAGATTTCTAATTTGGGGAATTAACTTAGTCATCCTACGCTGGACACGTTCAAGTGAATTTATATCCATTCTATAATATGGCGACCAAAACTGAACTGCATAATCTAAATGGGGCCTAACCAGAGCAAGATATAGCTTGAGAACCACACCAGGTGTCTTGTTACTTACGCTGCGATTAATAAATCCGAGTGTCCTATTTGCCTTATTACGAACATTTATGCATTGATCCTTTTGTTTTAAATTCTTACTAATTATAACTCCCAGATCCCTTTCGCAATCTCAACACCATCTAGCTCGTATCTTGTAACTCTATCATCATTACCTAGCCTCAGAACTTTACATTTATCAGCATTAAACTGCATCTGCCAGTCCTTTGACCATTTCAAAACCCTATCTAGACCAACTTGAAGTGATAGTGAGTCCTCCTCCGAATTAATTTCCCTACCGATTTTCGTATATATATTTTTGTAACAATGCAATAGTTTCCCTACCGATTTTCGTATATATATTTTTGTAACAATGCAATAGTTTACTGTTACTGATTTGATTGATATGGTGTCTGAGATTAGGTCCCATTCTATACCAAACACTGTTTATTAATCTCGTAACGTTGCTAATTGATTATGTCCTTAATTGTATTTGCAGTCGGATAAAATAGGTGTTGATGGTGGCGTTACTTGGTGTGCCCCACTCTACACTCTTATTTAGATAAAGTACTAGGAATTTTTCCGTGTACATATTGTCCAGGTTCTTCCCCAGTTCTTGAGAGTAATCACTGGTGATAAAGATATGTTATTATGGTGTCATTTACAAAATTAATTTTGCAAGGCACCGTCACACGTTGTCACTCTGTATGTAAACAAATGATTTCTCCCTTCGGGGCACTTCACTCTCGAGTTGGCTTCCCCTCTCCCTTACAGTGGGTAGTTTTCAATTCATATTTATTGACTACTTTTACTGTCTAGACATATGATGGATATAAGATGTGATTATAATATAATTAGATATAAGATTTAAAGGTTATAAGTAGTAACGCTACACTACACTACACATTTGTTTATTATAAGTAGTGTCATGTTCACAGAAAATGGTACCATCCGTTTTCTATGTGCGGCGGCTGGACGCCACAGAGAGAGAAGAGGTAAACAAAGCACAGGACGCCTGCCAAGCTTGGGAGCTCTAGTCATGTAATCGTTTATAAGTATTAAAGTCAGTAACCAGGAATGACTTTACATCAACCTTACTACCAAGACTATCTCAGCTATATACAGATACCACACTGGCGACGAGGATGAACTGGGAACGCAGGTATTTTATTCAACAAAACACAAGGAAGGAGCATGCTGTCTCGCCCAGAGGAGGAAGGAGAAGCTGTCTGTGAGCACCATACCCGATGCTGTATGCACCCCATGCTGTGTGCTGACTGTTGCTGTGTGCTGATCATTGCTGTGTGCTGGCCGTTGCTGTGTGCTGGCCAATGCTGTGTGCTACCCAAGCTGTGCTGATTGTTGCTGTGAGAGGAATCTGCCGACGCTGTGTACGAAACGACGCTTTGATGCAGTGTACAAAACCCGATGTTTTGGTTACGAAACGACGCTTCGTGCTACAAAATTCTTAACGCTGTGAACCAACTGCTGTGCCAACTGCTGCCTGCTGCTGCCAACTGCTGTGCCAACTGCTGCCTACTGCTGTGCCAACTGCTGCCTACTGCTGTACCAACTGCTGACAACTGCTGTACCAACTGCTAACAACTGCTGTGTTGCTGTGAGTAGGAACAACACATGTACACAAGGGCTAGGTAAGAAGTCAGATGCTGCTGTGTTGTGCACTGTTGTGAACTTTTGCATTAAAATGCTTGTGTGCTTAGCAAAATTAAAGTAATTACAGTGAATTCTTAAATAACATATACAGTGCAGTAAGTGTTATATATATTCTGAGGAACATTTTAAGTGATAAGTTTAAATTCATTCAGTAAAAATGGCAAATATGCCTCAGTTTCCTGCATTTGATCCTGACTGTGACCAGACAAACCTGTCACAGAGGTGGGTCAAATGGCTTAAAAGGTTTGAAAATTTGTTGATAGTTTCTGATATCAAAAGTGCTGAAAGAAAGCGTGCCTTTCTACTTCATTATGCAGGTGATAGAGTTTGTGACATCTTTGATACACTGAAAGACACTGGTGGTGCCAAAGATTATGACACTGCCAAGGCCAAATTAACTGAGCATTTCAAACCAAGGCAAAATACTGCTATGGAAATTATGCATTTCAGGAGAGCAAAACAACTCTCTAATGAAACTGTTGATCAATACCATACACGTCTGCAGGGTTTAGCAACCCATTGTGAGTTTGCTGATGTTGACAAAGAAATCAAACAGCAAATAATTGAAACATGCACATCTACACGTCTTCGTCGAAGAGCTCTAGAACTTGTTGATGATGAAAGTTCTCTTACCAAGATACTGGATATGGCTCGTCGAATGGAAGATGCTGCACGTGATGCTCGTGCCATGGAGTGCAGTGCCAACAACGGTTCTGCCACTGTTACTAACAGTCATGAAGTATGTAAGGTTCAGGGAGTACACCATGATCATAGAAGATATCATGCCAAACCTAACATTAAATTGAGCCGAGAACCACATCACAACTGGAGTCATGGAACAAGACTCAAGCAGTCACAACGACTCACATCAGAGGTTGTCAACAATAAATGTTACAATTGTGGAGGAGATTACCCACACCAGATAATGTTTGTCCTGCACAAGGTAAGAAGTGCTATGAGTGTAGAAAACTAGGTCATTTTGGTGCTATGTGTCGTTCCCACTAAAGAAACCACAATCAATAAATAAAAGCAATGTACGAGGATCAAGTCATAGGAGTCGAGGTGGCAAACACAATATTGCACCTCAAATCAAGAATGTTAATAATATACAAGACAACATTTCATTACAACCAGTCTCAGATGACAGTGAATGTGATTATATTTATGGAGTACAAGCAATCACAGAATGGAATGATCTTCCAAACAACCCAGAGACTATAGTATACATTGCTGGCATTTGTCTCAAAATTCTTATTGACACTGGATCAAACATTGACACCATTGCTGAGTGCCACTATGAAAAATTTAAAAAACAATTCCCAAAGCTTGAAAACTATAATGGCAAAGCCACTGCCTATGCTTCAAAGGTAGCCTTACCAGTGATTGGAACTTTCACTGCAGAGATTAAGTCAAAGAATGCAATGCTCATTACTACATTCCATGTTGTTAGGAATGCAAAGGAGTCTTTACTCAGTTACAAGACTTCAACCAAATTGGGGCTACTTCAGCTTTCTAATGCTGTAGCAGTGGAATCTGCAAACAATGTTGATGCTATTGTTGCTGAATTTTCTGATCGGTTTAAATCCATAGGTTGTTATACTGATAGCAAGGTACATCTGCATATCAACCCAGATGTAATTCCAGTTGCCCAACCACATCGCCGACAACCATTCCATACTCGCAAGAAAGTCGATGCCGAACTGGATAGGCTGATAGAACTAGATATCATTGAACCGGTAACAGGCCCAACACCATGGGTAAGCCCAATTGTCACTCCACCAAAGCCGAAGAATCCAGATGAGATACGCATTTGTGTAGACATGCGTGTTCCCAACAAGGCAATAATGCGTGAACGCCATCCTACACCCACTGTAGATGATATGATTTACCGCTTGAATGGTGCAACTGTATTCAGCAAGTTAGATTTAAACAAGGGCTATCATCAGCTTGAACTTGATGATGAGAGTCGATTCATCACAACGTTTACGACACATCGAGGTCTGTATAGGTACAAGCGCCTGAGTTTTGGTATTAACAGTGCTGCTGAGTATTCCAGCACATCATCAGCCAGGTATTGCAAGATATACCTAATGCTGACAACATGTCTGATGACATCATTGTTTATGGCCGTACCCAAGCTGAACACGACAAAGCTCTTCGTGCAACATTGCAACGCTTACGAGAAAAGAATTTGACGCTAAGCCGAGCAAAGTGTGAGTTCAATCAACATAAAATTGAATTCTTTGGACATGTACTTAGTGACAAAGGTCTGTCTCCAGATCCTAAGAAAGTTGCAGATATCAAGAATGCTGCACCTCCTTCAACATCCACTGAAGTACATAGTTTTCTGGGAATGGCAAACTACTGTTCTCGCTTCATTCCAGATTTTGCTACCATTACGAAGCCTCTACGTGAGCTCCTGAAGAAAAATGCATCATGGTACTGGAGCGATGTCGAGCAAAATGCATTTGATGCTGTGAAAGATGCACTAGTAGAAATGCGACTGCTGCGTACTTTGATCCATCAATGGACACTGAGTTAACGGTGGATGCTAGTCCTGTTGGTTTAGGTGCTGTGTTAGCCCAACACAAACCTGGTCAACCAGATTCCAGAGTAGTAATTGCCTATGCCAGCCGTTCTCTCACAGATGTTGAGCAACGATACAGTCAGACAGAGAAGGAAGCTCTTGCTCTTGTATGGGGCTGTGAACACTTCAATGTGTATCTGCTTGGTGCACCCTTTACCACGATAGTCACTGACCACAAACCGTTGGAGACCATCTTCAATAATCCAAAGTCCAAACCACCAGCTCGCATTGAGAGATGGGCTCTTCGTCTGCAACCATACAACTTTACGGTGAATACAAGCCGGGTGCAGGCAATCCCGCTGATTACATCAGTCGACATCCTGCCAACAGTTTCACCATCACCAAGCATCAGCAAGTTGCCGAGGAATATGTACACTCTGTAACCTGTGATGCAGTCCCTAAGGCTCTCACTCTTGATGAAATACGTACTGCAACCCTAGAGGACCCAACTCTGCAAGCAACAGTGGATGCATTGACAAGAAAAAGTTTCCACGCATCCCACCCTCAGGAGTTGACCAAGATGCATTCAAAGCACTTGAACGCATCCAGACAGAATTAAGTGTTACGCAACAACGCGACACCGTGCTGCGAGGTACTCGTATCGTTTTCCCGCTGTTCTCCCAGCAACGTGC
>WNGS01017687.1:0-15158 GCA_020271785.1 Procambarus virginalis | reverse complement strand
ACAGCACAGGACGCCTGCCAAGCTTGGGAGCTACTCTATCATGTAATCGTTTTAGTATTAAAGTCAGTAACCAGAATGACTTTACATCAACCTTACTACCAAGACTATCTCAGCTATACACAGACACCACACTGGCGACGAGGATGAACTGGGAACGCAGGTATTTTGTTCAAAAAACACAAGGAAGGAGCATGCTGTCTCGCCCAGGAGAGGAGGAAGAGAGAAGCTGTCTGTGAGCACCATACCCGATGCTGTGTATGCTGACTGTTGCTGTGTGCTGACCGTTGCTGTGTGTGCTGGCCGTTGCTGTGTGCTGGCCAATGCTGTGTGCTACCCAAGCTGTGCTGATTGTGCTGTGTGAGAGGAATCTGCCGACGCTGTGTACGAAACGACGACGCTTTGATGCAGTGTACAAAACCCGATGTTTTGGTTACGAAACGACGCTCGTGCTACAAATTCTTCACGCTGTGAACAACTGCTGCCTACTGCTGCTGCTGCCAACTGTGCTACTGCTGTACCAATGCTGCCTACTGCTGCCAACTGCTGCCAATTGCTGTACCAACTGCTAACAACTGCTGTGTTGCTGTGAGTAGGAACAACACATGTACACAAGGGCTAGGTAGAAGAAGTCAGTTGCTGCTGTGTGTGCACTGTTGTGAACTTTTGCATTAAAATGCTTGTGTGCTTTGCAAAATTAAAGTAATTACAGTGAATTCTTAAATAACATATACAGTGCAGTAAGTGTTATATATTCTGAGGAACATTTTAAGTGATAAGTTTAAATTTATTCAGTAAAAATGGCAAATATACCTCAGTTTCCTGCATTTGATCCTGACTGTGACCAGACAAACCTGTCACAGAGGTGGGTCAAATGGCTTAAAAGGTTTGAAAATTTGTTGATAGTTTCTGACATCAAAAGTGCTGAAAGAAAGCGTGCTTTTCTGCTTCATTATGCAGGTGATAGAGTTTGTGATATCTTTGATACACTGAAAGATACTGGTGGTGCCAAAGATTATGACACTGCCAAGGCCAAATTAACTGAGCATTTCAAACCAAGGCAAAATACTGCTATGGAAATTATGCATTTCAGGAGAGCAAAACAACTCTCTAATGAAACTGTTGATCAATACCATACACGTCTGCAGGGTTTAGCAGCCCACTGTGAGTTTGCTGATGTTGAAAGAAATCAAACAGCAAATAATTGAAACATGCACATCTACACGTCTTCGTCGAAGAGCTCTAGAACTTGTTGATGATGAAAGTTCTCTTACAAGATACTGGATATGGCTCGTCGAATGGAAGATGCTGCACGTGATGCTCGTGCCATGGAGTGCAGTGCCAACAACGGTTCTGCCACTGTTACTAACAGTCATGAAGTATGTAAGGTTCAGGGAGTACACCATGATCATAGAAGATATCATGCCAAACCTAACATTAAATTGAGCCGAGAACCACATCACAACTGGAGTCATGGAACAAGACTCAAGCAGTCACAACGACTCACATCAGAGGTTGTCAATAATAAATGTTACAATTGTGGAGGAGACTACCCACACCAAGATAATGTTTGTCCTGCACAAGGTAAGAAGTGCTATGAGTGTAGAAAACTAAATCATTTTGGTGCTATGTGTCGTTCCGCACTAAAGAAACCACAATCAATAAATAAAAGCAATGTACGAGGATCAAGTCATAGGAGTCGAGGTGGCAAACACAATATTGCACCTCAAATCAAGAATGTTAATAATATACAAGACAACATTTCATTACAACCAGTCTCAGATGACAGTGAATGTGATTACATTTGTGGAGTACAAGCAATCACAGAATGGAATGATCTTCCAAACAACCCAGAGACTATAGTATACATTGCTGGCATTTGTCTCAAAATTCTCATTGACACTGGATCAAACATTGACACCATTGCTGAGTGCCACTATGAAAAATTTAAAAAACAATTCCCAAAGCTTGAAAACTATAATGGCAAAGCCACTGCCTATGCTTCAAAGGTAGCCTTACCAGTGATTGGAACTTTCACTGCAGAGATTAAGTCAAAGAATGCAATGCTCATTACTACATTCCATGTTGTTAGGAATGCAAAGGAGTCTTTACTCAGTTACAAGACTTCAACCAAATTGGGGCTACTTCAGCTTTCTAATGCTGTAGCAGTGGAATCTGCAAACAATGTTGATGCTATTGTTGCTGAATTTTCTGATCGGTTTAAATCCATAGGTTGTTATACTGATAGCAAGGTACATCTGCATATCAACCCAGATGTAATTCCAGTTGCCCAACCACATCGCCGACAACCATTCCATACTCGCAAGAAAGTCGATGCCGAACTGGATAGGCTGATAGAACTAGATATCATTGAACCGGTAACAGGCCCAACACCATGGGTAAGCCCAATTGTCACTCCACCAAAGCCGAAGAATCCAGATGAGATACGCATTTGTGTAGACATGCGTGTTCCCAACAAGGCAATAATGCGTGAACGCCATCCTACACCCACTGTAGATGATATGATATACCGCTTGAATGGTGCAACTGTATTCAGCAAGTTAGATTTAAACAAGGGCTATCATCAGCTTGAACTTGATGATGAGAGTCGATTCATCACAACGTTTACGACACATCGAGGTCTGTATAGGTACAAGCGCCTGAGTTTTGGTATTAACAGTGCTGCTGAAGTATTCCAGCACATCATCAGCCAGGTATTGCAAGATATACCTAATGCTGACAACATGTCTGATGACATCATTGTTTATGGCCGTACCCAAGCTGAACACGACAAAGCTCTTCGTGCAACATTGCAACGCTTACGAGAAAAGAATTTGACGCTAAGCCGAGCAAAGTGTGAGTTCAATCAACATAAAATTGAATTCTTTGGACATGTACTTAGTGACAAAGGTCTATCTCCAGATCCTAAGAAAGTTGCAGATATCAAGAATGCTGCACCTCCTTCAACATCCACTGAAGTACATAGTTTTCTGGGAATGGCAAACTACTGTTCTCGCTTCATTCCAGATTTTGCTACCATTACGAAGCCTCTACGTGAGCTCCTGAAGAAAAATGCATCATGGTACTGGAGCGATGTCGAGCAAAATGCATTTGATGCTGTGAAAGATGCACTAGTAGAAAATGCGACTGCTGCATACTTTGATCCATCAATGGACACTGAGTTAACGGTGGATGCTAGTCCTGTTGGTTTAGGTGCTGTGTTAGCCCAACACAAACCTGGTCAACCAGATTCAAGAGTAGTAATTGCCTACGCCAGCCGTTCTCTCACAGATGTTGAGCAACGATACAGTCAGACAGAGAAGGAAGCTCTTGCTCTTGTATGGGGCTGTGAACACTTCAATGTGTATCTGCTTGGTGCACCCTTTACCACGATAGTCACTGACCACAAACCGTTGGAGACCATCTTCAATAATCCAAAGTCCAAACCACCAGCTCGCATTGAGAGATGGGCTCTTCGTCTGCAACCATACAACTTTACGGTGAAATACAAGCCAGGTGCAGGCAATCCCGCTGATTACATCAGTCGACATCCTGCCAACAGTTTCACCATCACCAAGCATCAGCAAGTTGCCGAGGAATATGTACACTCTGTAACCTGTGATGCAGTCCCTAAGGCTCTCACTCTTGATGAAATCCGTACTGCAACCCTAGAGGACCCAACTCTGCAAGCAACAGTGGATGCATTGACTAAGAAAAAGTTTCCACGCATCCCACCCTCAGGAGTTGACCAAGATGCATTCAAAGCACTTGAACGCATCCAGACAGAATTAAGTGTTACGCAACAACGCGACACCGTGCTGCGAGGTACTCGTATCGTCATTCCAGCTGTTCTCCAGCAACGTGCTCTGAAGCTTGCACATCAAGGACACCAAGGTCTTGTAAGGACCAAACAGCTGCTACGAGAAAAGGTGTGGTTTCCTGGCATTGATCGTCAAGCTAAGGACATGCATGATGCCTGTGTCCCTTGCCAAGCTGCAGTGGATACTTCAAGACCAACACCTCTACAACCTTCACCACTACCTGCTGCACCATGGATGGAAGTATCGATGGACTTCTGTGGACCGCTACCAACTGGAGAGTACTTGATGGTAGTCATTGATGATCACTCACGTTATCCAGAAGTAGAAATCATCACTTCCACATCTGCAAAGGCTGTCATCCCGAAACTCGACAAGATCTTTTCAAACTTTGGCATTCCTGAAGTTGTCAAGACGGACAATGGACCGCCATTTAATGGACAAGACTTTGTCAACTTTGCTGAGCATATTGGATTCAAACACCGCCGTGTGATGCCACTACATCCACAAGCAAATGGAGAAGTCGAGAGATTCATGCAACCTCTCATGAAAGCTGTACGCTGTGCTCATGCCGAAGGACGATCCTGGAAACAAGCTATGTATGCTTTTCTCAGGAACTACCGTGCAACACCGCATGGAACACTGGGCAAGTCGCCTGGCGAACTTTTATTTGGACGTCCTATGAGAATCGCACTACCTGTCATGCCAGCCAAGGTAACGGATAAACGTCTCGCTCAGAAGGATGCACTAGCCAAGGGCAAAATGAAAATTGCTCATGATCAACGTGCAAAGGAACAATTCATAAAGGTTGGAGATACTGTTCTCGTTAAAAAGAAAAAAGAGGGAAAGTTAGATATGCCGTATGATACAAAACCATATAAAGTGATTAGTGTAAAAGGAACTATGGTAACAGCGAGTAATAGAGATCATAGTATAACACGTAATATGGCTTATTTCAAAGTGATTCCAAATAGTGTAGAAAATGATGAAGTGCAAAGTCGTGCAAAAGAAAAAGAAAAAATGAGTTATAACTCGATAAACAATTCATCGAGGGATATTCTTGTATTTAAGGACTCTCGTCCAAAACGACATGTTAAACGCCCTACACGATATGATGATTAATTGTGTTCCTATGTAATGCAAAGTATTTACTTGTTATGCTGAACTAAATTTAATATTGTTTGAATAATGCAGATCTCTCATTCAATATTTTGTAACTTTGTATTACAGTTTCTTTCATGTTTGTTTAACATTGCATATGTATTTTTAACATTGAAATCCTTTGTGGTTAAGATTGTTTAAATTCTTTGTGTGTTTAATTAATGTTAAATGTATGCAATATCTCTTGATATGTTAATAACTTACTTTGTGTCAATAACTTTGCTTTGTGCTACAAGCATGGTAGACATCCTGTATTCATTCTTTTTAAAGAAAAGGAGGGATGTCATGTTCACAGAAAATGGTACCATCCGTTTTCTATGTGCGGCGGCTGGACGCCAGGAGAGAAGGTAAACAAAGCACAGGACGCCTGCCAAGCTTGGGAGCTACTCTATCATGTAATCGTCTTTTATTATTAAAGTCAGTAACCAGGAATGACTTTACATCAACCTTACTACAAAGAGTATCTCAGCTATACACAGACACCACACTGGCTACCCCAAGGTAGACAGACAGTAAAATCAATAATCAAATCCTGTGTTGTTTGCCGGAGATACGAGGCCAGAGTGTGTCCATATCCTGGCCCTCCTCCACTTCCGAAGGAGCGAGTCGTACATATTCGTCCCTTTGAGACAACAGGAGTAGATTTCACAGGAGCACTAACACTTACAGGCACTAAAGACAAGAAACCAGTAAAAGCTTAAATCTGTCTTTTTACTTGTGCCACAACAAGGGCAGTCCATCTAGAAGTGACTCCCGATATGAGTGCCGAAGCATTCTTACAGGCTTTTCGCAGGTTTGCTTCACGTAGATCCTGTCCTAAGTTAATGATCTCAGACAATGGGTCCAATTTAGTGGCAGGAGAAGCATGTCTGAGGAAAATCTGGACACACCCAAAGGTACGCACAGCCCTAAATCAACGGCAGTGCCATTGGAAATTCATACCTCCCAGAGCACCATGGCACGGAGGCTTCTATGAACGCATGGTTGGTACGGTAAAACGTTCTCTACGGAAAACCCTACACCACCAAAAGATTGACTTGCAGGAGCTTCAAACAGTAGTCATAGAGATAGAAGCACGAGTCAATAACCGACCACTTACCTACCTCTCTGATGATGTTTTGCAGCGTGAACCATTAAGTCCAGCTCATTTGATGTATGGTAGACCTCTCAAAACACTTGTGTCCCTTACGGACGAGGAACCAGAGGATCCTTCATATGTCCAAGAGAGTGATTTGGTTCAACGTTTCAAACATCTATCAAGGGTGATAAGTCGGTGGAATGACGTATGGACTCGAGAATACCTTACAGCTCTGAGAGAGTATCATTACGGGGCAAACAACCCCTACAACAGAATTAACTTGAACCCTGGTGACATAGTTCTGGTGGATAGTGATGGACCACGCTCAGAGTGGCCTTTAGGTCAAATAGTCTCTGTTCATCTAGACAGCCAGGGCATCTTGAGAATAGTGAAAGTGAAATGCCGAGGCAACACTACTCTCAAAACTTTAGAGAAATTAGTTCCTTTAGAACTGGCCAGGAACGAAGACGTACAGCGACTTCCAGCACCCGATACGCCAGTACGGGACATACGTCCCCAAAGGACTGCAGCTCAACAATGTAAACTCAAATTAAAGCAGCATTATAATTCTGAAGGAGAAGAATAAAGTGATCGCAGTCCTTACCGGGACTTCGACCCGTGTTCTTCCCCCCCGGAATTATGTCGGGAAACCGACACACTCATACACAAATAGTATAGTCTTCCCTTAACAGTATCCTCTTAAAATTAGAGAATGGGAGACTCCGTGACGTCATCGACGTCGCCGCAGTATTTACATTATTAAACCACTGTTCATACAACAGTTTAATGTCTAAATTGAATAAAAAAGTGTTCAATAAGACTGAATATAATTATTAACACCAAAATATAGCTTGATTCCCTTGTTAACGTAAATTTAACTTAGAAGTAGAACCACAATATTGGAACAGTACACAAAGCCAGCGTCTCTTACAGACGCCACGCTCACACGTAAACAATAACAAACGCAGCCTTACGCTGCACATGGCTCCAGAGTTGGTTTAACACCTAGACACCTATTTACGTGTCAACAACCAGCAACACAGCCTATCAACAACTACAACAACGATTGTATCCGGCTTACCAAGTATTTGTTTATTATTCTAGTGCACTGTTTAATAGCAAAGATAGCAAAGATAAGTCGGTTATGATATATGGGAAACACCCCACAAATGTACGTGTACCCCATTTTACAGCCCTCACATACCATGTTATACCTGTATAGATATGTTCAGGGAACAGATATTAACTCTTTGCATCCCATACAGGTAAAATTGTGACTTGGAACAGCAAGTAGCTGAGCAGTAGAACTATGCACATGTACCTAGCTGTTGCCAGCCTTGAAGGCCTCCACAGCCGCCATTGGCACCATGAGGCACAGGGCCACACCCACATAGATGCTAACATGACACAGCCTTAGCAGGCCCTTACTACAGGATCAGATAAGGCCATTCTAGTTATTGTAGCAGTAGTATTCATAACTAGTAATAATTGTTGAAATAATAGTAGATTAGACCACCATATGTGGTATGATAAAATATTATGATAATAAGTTAGGTAAACAATTTGTAGTTTAAGAAGGAGCCATTACAAAGTGGTTTAAGCTACAAATTGTCCCTCCAATTTATGTGAGAATAATTTCAGGCAGTTTTAACAAGTACATACAGTCCACTCAATTTCTTACCTACTAAGAAAAATTAAGATAAACTTTAATTTATTGAAGTCAATTAAAAGGAGATATACTGCCTGGAGTTTTTACCACACCCCTGCAGTTTTCAAAATATCCGAAACATCCCAAATTAGACCCTTGATCCATATTTTGGAGCCAAATTCTGGCTCTCTGCTCTTATTCGCAGTTTGAAATTACGACTTTTTATACCGAAAATATGCCAATTACTGAAAGCAGCGAGGGATCGCATTTTGCCCAAACCTTCCTTCCAGGTTTCAAAATATTCCAAACATCCGAAATTCGACGATTGAGCCATAATTTGGAGCCAAATTCTGGCTCTCGGCACGTATTCGCATTTTGAAATTACGAATTTTTATACCGAAAATATTTCAATTACTGAGAGCAGCGATGGGTCTCATTTTGCCCAAACTCCCCATCGCAGTTTACAAAATATCCCAAACATCCCAAACTCGACCCTTGAACAATATTTTGGAGCCAAAGTCTGGCTCTCTGCACGTAATCGCAGATTGAAATTACGACTTTTTATACCGAAAATATGCCAATTACTGAAAGCGGCGATGGATCACATTTAGCCCAAACCCTCCCTACAGTTTTCAAAATATCCCGAACATCCCAAATTCGAAGCTTGAGCCATATTTTGAAGCCAAATTCTGGCTCTATGCACGTATTCGCATTTTTAAATTTCGACTTTTTATACCGAAAATATGCCAATTACTGAGAGCGGCGATGGGTCACATTTTGCCCAAAACCCCTCTGCAGTTTTCAAAATATCCCAATTATCCCAAATTCGAAGATTGAGCCATATTTTTGAGTAAAATTCTGGCTCTCTGCACGTATTCGCAGTTTGAAATTACGAATTTTATACCGAAAATGTGCAAATTACTGAGAGCTGCGATGGGTCACGTTTGCCCAAACCTCCCCTGAAGTTTTCAAAATATCAAAAACATCCCAAATTCGACCCTTAAGCCATATTTGGTGCCAAATTTTGGCTCTCTGCACGTATTCGCATTTGAAATTACGACTTTTTTACCGAAAATATGCAATTACTGAAAGGCGATGGGTCATGTTCTGCCCAAACACCCCCAGCAGTTTTCAAAACATCCGAAACATTCAAAATAACGATTGAGCCATATTTTGGAGCCAAAAATCTGGCTCTCTGCACTTATTCGCAGTTTGAAATTACGACTTTTATGCCGAAAATATGCCAATTGCTGAGAGCGGTGATGGGTCACATTTTGCCCAAACCCCCCCTGCAGTTTCTAAATATACTCAAGCACCCCAAAATCATCCCAAATGTGTTTTCATTAGAATTAACTAAAATGTTCCAGATTTTCCGTGTATGTTACAGAAAGAAGATGTACTGCAAAAACAGCTCTAATGCGGCTGAAACGTCGAAATATGCAATAAAATCAGGGTTTCTCTCCTTGGATACGGATTGTCAGTTTATAGTTATTAATTTATTACATATGCGACAAATCTGATGTATTCGCGTAATTATTTGCAAATTCACAATAAATACATTATTTTCAATCAACCATTCGTACCTCCTTAAATAGCGAGTAAGATATGATTAGGAGAGAAACCCTGTTTTTATTGCATATATCGACGTTTCAGCCGCATTAGAGCTGATGCGGAGTAGGCAACGGTAACTTGTCTGATTAGAGCTAAAACAGCTCTAATGCGTACCTCCTCCGCATCAGCTCTAATGCGGCTGAAACATCGAAATGTGCAATAAAAACAGGGTTTCTCTCCTAATCAATATCTTAGTCGCTATTGTAGCGAGGTACGAATGGGTGATTGAAAATAATGTATTTAATATGAATTTGCAATTAATTACGCGTATACATCAGATTTGTCGCATATGTAATTAATTAAAAACAATAAACTGTCAATCCTTAAAAACGTGGGAAATACGACTAGATAGTCATTTATTCGTTCAAATCACACAAATCAATTTGTTTTCATTAGAATTAACTAAAATGTTCCAGATTTTGTGTGTATTTTGCAGAAAGAACATGTACTGCAAAAACAGCTCAAATGCGGCTGAAACGTCGAAATATGCAATAAAATCAGGGTTTCTCTCCTTCGATACGGGTTGTCAGTTTATTGTTAATAATTCATTACATATGCGACAAATCTGATGTATACGCATAATTAATTGCAAATTCACATTAAATACATCATTTTCAATCAACCATTCGTACCTCGTTAAATTAGCAGTAAGATATTGATTAGGAGAGAAACCCTGTTTTTATTGCATATTTCGACATTTCAGCCGGATTAGAGCGGTTTTAGCTCTAATCAGACAAGTTGCCGTTGCCACCTCCGCATCAGCTCTAATGCGGCTGACACGTCGAAATATGCAATAAAAACAGGGTTTCTCTCCTAATCATCATCTCAGTCGCTATTGTAACGAGGTACGAATGGTTGATTGAAATAATGTATTTAATGTGAATTTACAATTAATTACGCGTATACATCAGATTTGTCGGATATGTAATGAGTTAATAACAATAAACTGGCAATCCGTAAAAACGTGGGAAATACGACGAGATATTCCATTATTCTTTCAAATCACACAAATCAATGTGTTTTCATTAGAATTAACTAAAATGTTCCAGATTTTCCGTGTATGTTACAGAAAGAATATGTACTGCAAAAACAGGTCTAATGCGGCTGAAACGTCGAAATATGCAATAAAATCAGGGTTTCTCTCCTTGGATACGGATTGTCAGTTTATTGTTATTAATTCATTACATATGCGACAAATTTGATGTATACGCGTAATTAATTGCAAATTCACATTAAATGCATTATTTTCAATCAACCATTCGTACCTCGCTAAATTAGCGAGTAAGATATTGATTAAGAGAGAAACCCTGTTTTTATTGCATATTTCGACGTTTCAGTCGGATTAGAGCGGTTTTAGCTATAATCAGACAAGTTGCCGTTGCCTCCTACGCATCAGCTCTAATGCGGCTGAAACGTCGAAACATGCAATAAAAACAGGGTTTCTCTCATGATCAATATATTGCTCGCTATTTTAACGAGGTACGATAGGTTAATTGAATATATATAGTGAATTCGTTCACTAAATCCGAGAGCGGGGGGCTCACTCCCGCCGTTTACCCGTTGGATATTTCTCTGTGCCAGAACATGGCCGGAGACTGGAGGAGGTCCAACGGGTAAACAACGGGAGTAAGCCCCCACTCGCATGTAGTAAACGAATTCACTACATATACGATATATATGATGCAAACTCGTATTTAATTCCAAATGCACATTAAATACATTATTTTCAATTAACCATTTGTATCTCGGTAAAGTAGCGAGTAGGACATAGATTAGGAGAGAAACCTTGTTTTGTTTGCATATTTCGAAGTTTCAGCCGCATTTGAGCTGTTTTAGCTCTAATCAGACTCCGCATCAGCTCTAATGCGGCTGAAACGTCGAAATATGCAATAAAAACAGGGATTCTCTCCTAATCAATATCTTACTCGCTATTGTAATGAGGTACGAATGGTTGATTTTAATAATGTATTTAATGTGAATTTGCAATTAATTACGCATATATATCAGATTTGTCGCATATGTAATGAATTAATAACAATAAACTGGCAATCCTTAAAAACGTGGTAAATGCGACGAGATAGTCCATTATTCGTTCGAATCACACAAATCAATGTGTTTTCATTAGAATTACTGAAATGTTCCAGATTTTCCGTGTATGTTACAGAAAGAAGATGTTCTGCAAAAACAGCTCTAATGCGGCTGAAACGTCGAAATATGCAATAAAATCAGGGTTTCTCTCCTTGGATACGGATTGTCAGTTTATAGTTATTAATTTATTACATATGCGACAAATCTGATGTATTCGCGTAATTATTTGCAAATTCACAATAAATACATTATTTTCAATCAACCATTTGTACCTCGTTAAATTAGCGAGTAAGATATTGATTAGGAGAGAAACCCTGTTTTTATTGCATATTTCGACGTTTCAGCCGCATTAGAGCTGATGCGGAGTAGGCAACGGTAACTTGTCTGATTAGAGCTAAAACAGCTCTAATGCGTACCTCCTACTCATCAGCTCTAATGCGGCTGAGACATCGAAATGTGCAATAAAAACAGGGTTTCTCTCCTAATCAATATCTTACTCGCTAATTTAACGAGGTACAAATGGTTGATTGAAAATAATGTATTTATTGTGAATTTGCAATTAATTACGCGAATACATCAGATTTGTCGCATATGTAATAAATTAATAACTATAAACTGACAATCCGTATCCAAGGAGAGAAACCCTGATTTTATTGCATATTTCGACGTTTCAGCCGCATTAGACCTGTTTTTGCAGAACATCTTCTTTCTGTAACATACACGGAAAATCTGGAACATTTCAGTAATTCTAATGAAAACACATTGATTTGTGTGATTCGAACGAATAATGGACTATCTCGTCGCATTTACCACGTTTTTAAGGATTGCCAGTTTATTGTTATTAATTCATTACATATGCGACAAATCTGATGTATACGCGTAATCAATTGCAAATTCACATTATTTACATTATTTTCAATCAACCATTCGTACCTCGTTACAATAGCGAATAAGATATTGATTAGGAGAGAAAGCCTGTTTTTATTGCATATTTCGACGTTTCAGCCACATTAGAGCTGATGCGGAGGAGGCAACGGCAACTTGTCTGATTAGAGCTAAAACAGCTCTAATGCGGCTGAAATGTCGAAATATGCAATAAAAACAAGGTTTCTCTCCTATTCAATATCTTACTCGTTATTGTAACGAGGTACGAATGGTTGATTGAAAATAATGTATTTAATGTGAATTTGCAATTAATTACGCGTATACATCAGATTTGTCGCATATGTAATGAATTAATAACAATAAACTGACAATCCATATGCAAGAAGAAGGTCCCTGATTTTATTGCATATTTCGACGTTTAAGCCGCATTAAAGCTGTTTTTGCAGCTTTCTGTAACATACATAATCTTCTTTCTGTAACATACACGGAAAATCTGGAACATTTTAGTTAATTCTAAAGAAAACACATTGATTTGTGTGATTTTAACGAATAATGGTCTATCTCGTCTTATTTCCCACGTTTTTAAGGATTGCCAGTTTATTGTTATTAATTCATTACATATGCGACAAATCTATCTCGTCGCTTTTCCCACGTTTTTTAGGATTGCCAGTTTTTTGTTAAGTCATTACATATGCGACAAATTTGATGTTTACGCGTAATTGATTGCAAATTCACATTAAATACATTATTTCAATCAACCATTCTTACCTCATGAAATTAGCCAGTAAGATATTGATTAGGAGAGAAACCCTGTTTTTATTACACATTTCGACATTTCAACCGCATTAGAGCTGTTTTAGCTCTAATCAGACAAGTTACCGTTGCCTCTTCCGCATCAGCTCTAATGCGGCTGAAAGTCAAAATATGCAATAAAAACAGGGTTTCTCTCCTAATCATTATCTTACTCGCTAATTTAACGAGGTACGAATGGTTGATTGAAAATAATGTATTTATTGTGAATTTGCAATTAATTACGCGAATACATCAGATTTGTCGTATATGTAATAAAAATTATAACAATAAACTGACAATCCGTATCCAAGGAGAGAAACCCTGATTTTATTGCATATTTCGACGTTTCAGCCGCATTAGAGCTGTTTTTGCAGTGCATCTTCTTTCTGTAACACACACTGAAAATCTTGAACATTTCAGTTAATTCAAATGAACACACATTTATTTGTGTGATTTGAATGAATAATGGACTATCTCGTCGTTTTTCCCACGATTTTAAGGATTGCCAGTTTATTGTTATTAATTCATTACATATGCGACAAATCTGTTGTATACGCATAATTAATTGCAAATTCATATTAAATACATTATTTTCAATCAACCATTCGTACCTCGTTACAATAGCGACTAATATATTGATTAGGAGAGAAACCCTGTTTTTATTGCATATTTCGACGTGTCAGCCGCATTAGAGCTGATGCGGAGGAGGCAACGGCAACTTATCTGATTTGAGCTAAAACCGCTCTAATCCGGCTGAAATGTCGAAATATGCAATAAAAACAGGTGTTTCTCTCCTAATCAATATCTTACTCGCTAATATAATGAGGTACGAATGGTTGATTGAAATAATGTATTTAATATGAATTTGCAATTAATTACGCGTATACATCAGATTTGTCGCATATGTAATGAATTAATAACATTAAACTGGTTCTCTGCACGTATTCGCAGTTTGAATTTACGAATTTTTATACCGAAAATATGCCAATTACTGAGTGTGGCGATGGGTCACATTTTGCCCATATCCACCTTTCAGTTTTCAAAATATCCCAAACATTCTAAATTCGACGATTGAGCTATATTATGGAGCCAAATTCTGGCTCTCTGCACTTATTCGCAGTTTGAAATTACGACTTTTTATATAGAAAATATGACAATTACTGAGAGCAGCGATGGGTCACATTTTACCCAAACTCCCCTGCAGTTTTCAAAATATCCGAACATCCCAAATTAGACCCTTGATCCATATTTTGGAGCCAATTCTGGCTCTCGGCACGTATTCGCAATTTGAAATTACGACTTTTTATATCGTAAATATGCCAATTACTGAGAGCGGCGATGGGTCACATTTTGCCCAAAACCCCTCTGCAGTTTTCACAAAAATCCAAAACATCCAAATGCGACGCTTGAACCATATTTTGGAGCCAAATTCTGTCTCTCTGCACGTATTGGCAGTTTGAAATTACGACTTTTTATACCGAAAATATGCAAATTTCTGAAAACAGCGATGGATCACATTTTTCGCAAACCCTCCCTGCAGTTTTCAAAATATCCCAAACATCCCAAATTCGACGCTTCAGCAATATTCTGGAGCCAAATTCAGGCTTTCTGCACGTATTCGTAGTTTGAAATTACGAATTTTTATACCGAAAATATGACAATTTCTGAGAGCAACGATGGGTCACATTTTGCCCAAACCCCCCTGCAGTTTTAAAATATATCACAAACTTCCCAAATTCGACCCCTGAGCCATGTTTTTGAGCCAAATTCTGGCACTCTGCACGTATTCACAGTTTGAAATTACTACATTTATACCAAAAATATCCCAATTACTGATAGCGGCGATGGATCATATTTAGCCCAAACCCTCCCTTCAGTTTTCAAAATATCCCAAACATCCCAAATTCGACGCTTAAGCCATATTTTGGAGCCAAATTCTGGCTCTGCACGTATTCGCAGTTTGAAATTACGAATTTTATACCGAAAATTTGCCAATTACTGAGAGCGGCGATGGGTCACATTTACCCAAACCCTCCTGCAGTTTTCAAATATCCGGTACATCCCAAATTAGACCCTTGAT
>WNGS01017674.1:10448-22281 GCA_020271785.1 Procambarus virginalis | reverse complement strand
GATGATTTTCAAGATGTGTAGTCACTCATTTCACGTATATGTTGTGAACCTTTCAGGCTTGTTTTTATTGTAAATATGTATTTAATGCACAGTGTGGGTGATTTGGTGTCCGTTTCGGATTGCCTTGTGTTTTGTCTATTTGTTGCTATGTACTTATGCTTTGTAATGTACTTACGTCTTGTAAATACTCAATGTACTTAAATGGGTATAAAATGAGTAAGTTTAAATTTAGGAAAGACCTGGGTAAATACTGGTTCGGTAACAGGGTTGTCGATATGTGGAACCAATTACCATGTAACGTGGAGGTGGTAGGGTCCCTCGATTGACTCAAGCATGGGTTTCACATGTATATGAGTGGGATTGGGTGGTTATAAAGAGGAGACACTTCGTATTGGCCAATAGGCATTCTGTAGCTTCATAAAACTCTTGTGTTCTTGTGTGTTATTCATGTGTGTGTTGGGTTTGGGGCGTCTTGTTCTGTTACTTTGTAATTGTTGTTGTTTTTGTGGTATTTGTGGAGCATGCTTTTGCAAGTAAATATATAAAAACAAAAACAAAAAAAACGGTTGCACATTGCATTACAATGAGGTCTTTGAAGTGGTAACCGAGATGTTGCTTCACATCAGTCACTTTGTAAGGAGTATGCATCTTGTTTGATGGGCAATCTTTTAAGTTCAATCTCTATGGAAAACGTGATCTGTGTTAAAGTGTGGAGTGCAGAGCGGGAGGAGTGTGTGGCGAGCAACCCATCCTCCGAATTGACAGTATGATTTAATACCAAGTGTAATAGGTACATTTTCTTACTGTCATACATAATACATAATTGAACTTATGGGGCTGTTACATTTACTGTCTGAAATCGACACATAATAACAGTATCCCTTTAAAGAATAGAGTGGGTGATTCCGTGACGTCATCGACGACATGTATTTACATTAAATTGTTGTATAAACAGAATTTAGGTAGTGTTTAAATTCAATAAAAAGGTGTTCACTAAGACTGAATATAATTACTAACACCAAAATATAGCTCCACTCCCTTGTTACTGTAAAATTAAATCTGGAAGTGGAACCACCAAAACATTGGAGGGAGCAGCGTCACTTACATTCAGAACAACAACAACACGCTGTAGAGAGCTCCATAGACGCTGATTTCAATCGTTAGACACCCAGATTATGTGTCAACAACCAGCAACACAGCCTCTCAACTACACCAACTACAGTATCCGTCTTACCAAGTATTTTGTTTAAATTGGCCAGTTTATTCATAAATAGGTAGGCGGTTATGATGTGGGTGAACCCCCAACAAGAAGTACGTTTCCTCAACTTAACACCCTCATATTCCATGTCTTACCTGTATTTACATGCTTAGAGAAACATTAATTCTTGAACTCGGCAGGTAATTGTGATTTGGAGTAGCAAGAAACTGAGCAGACAGTGGGACCTTACATATAATTATTACCTAGCTGTACACCAAATATTGTAACCTCAGAAAGCCGCCATAACGTGGCACTCAAGAGGCACATGGCCACACCCATCTTTGATGCTACAATTACACAGCCTTATCAGGCCCCTTCAACAGGAACAGCTAAGCCCTCCTTTGTACCATACTGTAAAGTTGTGCTCATAATTATTAATTAATCATTGCCATAATACGAGAAGATTAGACCACCATAAGTGGTATGATTTATAATTATATTTATAAGGTAAACAATTTGTGGTTTAAGAAAGGAGCCATCTCAGAGTGGTTTAGGCTACAAATTGTCCCCCCCCCCCCCCAAATTATGCGAGATAAATTCAGGCAGCTGAATCAGTACATACAGTCCACTCGATTACTTATTTACTTGCCTAATTAGCTAACTTATTACTAACAACTATCAGATAAAACTATCATATTAAAGTCAATTAAAGTAAGTAGAAATATTTAATTAAAAAGGAATTAAGCTGCTAGGATTTTCCCACATTTACCTCCCCATTTAATTTTTTTCGTTTTCTGTCGAGACTCAGAATTTTAGGATGAAGTTTTCAAGTGCAGTTTACTATACACAAGTTTTAAATATAAGGAATATCTTTGTTTTATTAAACAATAGAGATTTTATACAAAATTTGAAAATATCCTGAGTTACTTTACAATTTATTGAAATATTTTAGTTTCGTTTTATAAAACTGTAATATCAATATAGCTATTTGCTAAATAGCAATTGTAATTAAGAAGCAATAAAATGTTTATCTTCAAAAAACTAAGATGGTTAGGTTAGGTCGTGGTTTTCTATTCAGCTTTTCAGGTAAACTCAAATATTCACAATATATTTGACAGTACGATTTAATACTAAGTGTAAATAAGTACAATGCCTGACTGTCATACATAGTATATAATTGCACTTATGGGGCTGTTACATTTACCTCCCCATTTTTGGAGGACGGTCTGGTGGCGAGTCAAGGTGCTGCCCACTGCCAGTGCATTGAATTGTGTCCTGACCGCTTTGCCCCCGTGTGGTGTTCTGATGGTGTCTTCTGATAACCACTGTCGCCCCGCCTGTTTATCAGGGGAGCACATCAAAGTTGTTCACAAAGGTCTGTGCAAGAAGAATAAGCAAAAAAGAAGCCAGAGAAGAATGAGAAACCAGTAGTGTGCTACAGTAGCCAGCGTGATGCTCTTCTGGTGGTGGGGAAGCACTGGCAGTAAACATTGTCTAACCAGCTATTTCATGTTTCTGACATGCCGTATAGTGTGTCATTGTGTGGTCACTTCACATGTGATGCAGATAAGAACAATTATGTCAACTAATGAATTTGCACCTATAGTTCGTTCTTTTTGGCCCATCTTGAGTAGGCAAATTAAATGACAAGGACACTGTATATAAAAGTTATTGTAGATGTAGCAGGCAGCAATCATAACTGGAGGCTAGATTTTGCAGAGTTTACAAAAATGCTGTCTCCAGACTTCCGGCCTGCTCGTAAATTATGCTTGTTAGATGCAATGAAATACGACGATGGAGAAGACGTATGTTGATGAAAAATCACTGTAGTTGGGAGCCGGGTCTACACGTCTCTAGATACATAAAAGACAGGAACAGTGAATTTGGTGGCAAAGATTTTGACAATTACAATGATATGGTGGAAGACTATTATGATTTGTCTGTCAAAAATAATTGGCCCATATTTCTTGATGTTTCTATATTGGAGCGGAGTCTTGAAGTGGGTAGAATTCTACCCACTTCAAGACTCCGCTCCAATATAGAAACATCAAGAAATATGGGCCAATAGGCCTTCTGCAGTTCATCTGTTACCCAACTTCTATCTATACTCATTGTTCTGTACCCCACTATTCTGTACCCCGTATTGTATTACATCACCTCACCCAAATGCAGGTATAAGAGCCAATGTTGTTTCAGTCATAAGTTGTGTGTGGATGGACTAAAGTCTTTAAAAATTTAACAAGTTTTACGAAACGCGCTCAAGTGTCGCGTCAGACTAGAAATAAAAATGAATTTTGGAGAATTGATTTTTCATTTACCGTCACCAGTAAAAAGAAACAAGGAAAATCGAGAAATTCTTGTTAGAATTATTAATCTTACCTTTTCGGTTATATTTAATAATATATGTCTACAGGAAAGACTGCTACCAAAATATACAAAGGCATTTGATGTGTTGGAGGACGAGTGCTGTGGTGAACCTATGGTTCAGCGTGGAGGTAAGGGCATAGCGGCGAGGAACATTGAAACGCGGGTCCCTCAAAGTGCCCCAAGAGAAAAGGAGGATCGAAGCGAATTTTGGTTGTGGGAGATTCCCAGGTGAGGTATTTGGACAGAACGTTTTGTGCCAGAAATAAAGGGAACAGATTAAGGGTTCGCCTATCCTGGAGCTGGTATTGGTGATATTGTTGGAAACATGAAAGATATTATGACGGGAAATGGGAACAAACCCATTATTTGTATTAGTGCAGGGGGTAATGATGTTGGGAGAGTTAGAAGTGAGGAACTAATACAGAAATTCAAGACAGCAATAGAATTAGTTAGGAGCAAGGGAGGAATCCCGATCATACGTGGCATTCTTCCAAGAAAGGGAGTGGGAAATGAATGGATGTCGAGGGCACTTGGTGTCAATTGCAGGCTGGAAAGATATTGCAAATCTAATGCAATATCTTATATAGACAACTGGGAACACTTCTATTGAAGAAATGAAATGTATGCTCGGGATGGGGTGCATCTATCGAGAGCTGGGGTTGTTGCTGTTGCAAACTCGTTGGAAGAAGTGGTTAGAGGTGTTTGTTTGGGTTTAAACTGTTAGTAGACAGAGGTATGGGAATTGATTTGGAGGAAGGATGTAATAAAAGTGTGTTTGCGGGAGAAAGGAATTGGCAAAATGATCAGGGAAAGAGAAGGGCCTCAAAATAACAATTCACTTAGGCATATTACACAAACAGTACAAGTCTAAGAAATAAAATTAACGAATTAAATGCTCTTGTCTGCACAGAAAAAATAGATATTATTGCACTTACCGAAACGTGGATGAATGTTGATAATAGAGAACTATTAGCTGAATATCAAATAAATGGATTTAAACTATTTCACACAGATAGATATATTAGACGAGGAGGTGGAGTAGCCATATACGTTAGGGACAATTTGAAATGTAGTCTCAAAGAGGGAATCAAAACTGAGCTATACACGAACTATTTGGATAGAATTAAACGAAAAAGCAAATAGTATTATAATGGGAGTTATATATAGGCCACCAAATTTAGACAGAATGGAAGCAAAGCATCTATGGGATGAAATATCTAGGGCATCTAGATCTAACAGTATTTATGTCATGGGTGACTTTAATTTTAGTGGAATAAACTGGTTGAACAAAACAGGGAATAGTGAAGCAGAAGATTTTCTAGAATTAATTGACGATTGCTTTTCTTACGCAACACATTAAGGAACCAACACGGGAAAATAATATTTTAGATTTAGTGTTAACTAGGGAAACACAAATTAATGACATCGAAATAGGGAGTGAGCTAGGGAACAGTGATCACAAAGAAATCAGATTTAGCATAGAATGGAATAGACCTGTAGGAGAAAATTCTGTTAAAGTGCCAGATTTTCGAAAAGCTGATTTTAATAGCCTAAGAATTTTTTGGGGTCAAATTGATTGGAAAGTCTTGGGTATGGGGTGTGGGCCGGTCTTGGAGCGAGACATGAACCCAGCGATAGGTGATGTAAATGGGGATTTCGATGTGGATTCAATTTATAACGTATTTAAGAATATTCTAAACAAAGCACAGGAACGTAGTATACCACACAAATTGAATAGATCGATTACTAATGACCCAAAGTGGATAACAAAGAATTTGAAGAATCTTATAGGTAAAAAGAGAGCTTGGTACAAAAGGATTAAAAATGGGGAGGTCACTTTAGAACAGGAATTCGTACAACTAGTTAGAAATGTTAAAAAAGAGATAAGGAAAGCAAAAAGAAACTATGAAGTTCGTATAGCAGGGCAAGCAAAGACAAATCCTAAAGGTTTTTTTCAGTTATATCGAACTAAGACTAGGGAAAGGATAGGTCCATTAAAAACTGAGACAGGTCAAATAACAGATAGTGATGAAGAGATGAGTAGTTTTTTAATAAATATTTTGTATCTGTATTTACTAAAGAGGAACTTAACAATATGCCTTCAGCCGAACAAGTCTATGTGGGTGGGGACGAGGACAGGTTGAGTTTAGCAGTTACCAGGATGTTCTTAAACAAATAGTAAAACTCAAACCAAACAAATCCCCAGGGCCGGATGAAGTGTTTGCCAGAGTGCTGAAAGAATGCAAAGAGGAGCTTTGTGACCCACTGTCAATCATATTTAATAAATCAATAGAGTCAGGCAGAGTGCCAGAGTTTTGGAAAGTTGCTAATGTGATACCAGTTTTTAAGAAAGGAGATATCACTTGCGTCTAACTATCGACCAATTAGCCTAACGTCTATTGTGGCAAAGTTACTCGAATCTATAATAGCAAATAAAATTCGTCTTCATCTTGAAAAACAAATTAATAATTGAGTCGCAACATGGTTTTATAAATGGCCGTTCATGTTTAACAAATTTGTTATCTTTTTATTCTAGCATAGTTGAGGCAGTTGCAGTTGATAGTGGTAAGGATTGTGATGTGTACCTTGACTTTAGAAAAGCTTTTGATACAGTGCCACATGAAAGTGATTAAAAAGATAGAGGCTCATGGTATTGGGGGTGCTATATTAAGCTGGATTAGGGCATGGCTATACCAAAAGGAAACAGAGTTAGTATAAATGGAGTCAAGTCAGAGTGGGAAAATGTAAGTGGGACTGACCAACTGGTGTGGGCAGGCAGTGTGGGCGCGGACCGTGGTGGAGGAAGGTGCTGCTCTGGAGGCGGTGTATTGCTGGCTAAATTACTCCCTTGTAAAGCCTAGTCCGAGCGAGTTACTTGCGCCCAGTCTCCAGGCAAGTGAATGGTCTTGTAGTATTATTTTACAAGTTAATTATTTTTCTGCATGGCCACAACTTTGTCTTGGAATAACAGTAAAGTTTGTGTATACACAGTCAAGTTTACATTCATAATTTCCTTTTTAATATTAAGCTTCAGTGGTAGTTAATTATCTTGAAGGATCTTTAGTGTGAACATGTGTGTAAAAGCTGCCTTCCAGGGTAGTGTAGTAGAGGGGATAGTCTACTTGTTTATGGTGTTAAACTGGAACTTGGTGAGTTACCCAGAGATTGTGGCTAGTGAGGCTCCAGTGAACTACCTCGCATCGTAGGTTTACTACTGGCCGTTCTTGCTGTACTACTACAACTTTACCTAAAACTTGTAAAGTTTATGTAAGATACATAAAAATTTGTGTATAAAGATTGAAGTCCAAGACGTCGGAGGCCACAATAAACCTGGTCAGGTCCTCGGGCATGAATAGTGTTGATTATGAAGACAATTACGGAGTGACGTAACGACGTGGCGTCACTGTTGCTTCCAGAGCAGGTCACTTACACAAGTTTGGTTTAATATTCAATTATCTGCCCGACATGGGCTAATAAGCTCTGCAGTTTTATTGATCTTCCATATTAATAGTAAGTAATACAGGGATTCAATACGAGCTGTAATTAGTGGGGTGCCCCAGTTAGGCCCATCTATATGACAATGAGCTCAACTGTGAAAACTTCATGAAATATTGTTGTTAAACACAGTAGTGACTTGACACGGAATCCTTGGTCTAGTGTTGTATATGTAGCGACGAGCATCTTAATTTTCCTAAGCGTTAATATCTTTATTGTATTATGTTGAGCAGATCTGGCCGTTGTACTGAAATATAAATATGGCAGTCCCCATGGCGTAGTGGTAAGACACTCGCCTGGGACGCTTTGGCCTGGGTTCGTATCCTGACCGGAAGGATTTACTGGGTGCCAATCCTTAACTGTAGCCTCTGTTTACCAAACATTAAAATGGGTACCTGGTTGTTAAACAATTGGCGAGTCATATTCCGGGGAATATTGGGAATAAGGACTTGCCCGAAACGCTGTGGTAGTGACTGTACAAGAATGTAAGAACTCTTGTACATATAAATAAATAAAAGTATAACCTGTAGTATTTATCACAATGTGTTAATTTCTGTAATGTTTATATGAATAGTGATTAAGAACACGGCAGTTGCTCTCCAGCAGGTGACTGAAGTGCCAGGCTGATGGAGGCATTATAATGCCAACTGTTCAAATTTAGTCTTAAGACTATAAAATATTACACAAGATATAAACTGAGCAAAAAGTTTAATGTAAGGAATGCCAGTTGGAAAGTATGGGTGAAGGAATAGAACACTGACGTGGAGCATAATTCAACTTTTTTCTTTAATTACTCGACGGAAAACTGGGTGTGAAGACTTGCCTCACATGGGCCAGTAGGCCTAGGGTGTTCTTGTATTTAATTTAGTGTTTAATTTCAGGTATGTGTGACAGTGCAACAGTTTGGCTTACTGAAGCTTGAGGCAGCCTTGAGCGAGGCATATGGGTTACATCAAGACCTTACAGGTATAGTGGCCTTACTGTACACTTTGTTGAAGTTATTTACAAATCTACTGAATAATTAGTAATTTTGGTTAGTTGTGCAGCCTTGTACATTAAGCTGGCGGGTTGTTCCATTAACCTCGAGTCGAGTACGTTGTGCTCGCCTCTCCTGACAGTTAACCATAAAGTTGGACGGGCATCCATTTTTATCATAAATGTGCTCATTTATTTATTTATTTATATATATACAAAAAGGTACATTGGGTTTGTGAGAATACATTGAATAGTACAGTATCTGCAATCTTGTAAAGCCACAAGTACGCGCAGCGTTTCGGGCAGGTCCTTAATCTAACATATTTTTAAGTAGGTAATTTCTATCAGAATTAATAAGATAACAAATACATTGCAAGAGAAAAATGAGATGAGAGCTTAGTTAGTATATTAAAGCACATTGGTATATTAAAGCTCTGGACCTAGATTCAGGAAGCTCCGTGTATTTCTTCGTAAGTGGGTTTGCTACGAAGGTTCCTAAGTGTGCCCTAAGAAGATGCTTAGGTGCAATTCAATAGGGCACTTAGGAAGAAATTTGTTGGTTCACCTGCGTGCCGATAGGTCACTACTGTTTCGTTTGGCCAATCAGAGAGCAGCAACATTCTTCATATTGAAGATTTAGCGCTGGCTTATCGGAGCTCTACTGCCTCCTATTCACGTCGAATTTGTTATAAAATTAGTATATTTCGAAGTAAAACAATGTTTTTTTCAACTTCTACAGCCAGCACCGGCATTGTAGTAAACAAATATGTTACATTTATTGTTTACCTACGTAATTCTAAGAGATACTTTGTAGCTGTCCTTGTTGCTCGGAAGATGCGCTGACAATTATTGTATATATTTACTGAATTTACCCAAGAGCCACTATGTAGTGGCCTCGAAGAGGACAGAAAGCTGGCGGCTTGTTAAAGGGCCCGCCAATTGTCTTAATGATATGTTTGAGCTGGAATTTGGCATTTACGGCTTCAGCGGGTAGGCGGTTCCATGGGTTTATAGCACTCTTGGTGGAAAAAAACATCTGTTTTCAGTCCTACTTGAGAGAACATACTCTCCAACACCATATCTGTGATTACCCTGTTATCAGTGACTTCATACCAAATGGTATGAGGTATTTTGAGCTCTGTAATTACTTCATACACTCAGGAATATTGGAAGATATTCTTGTGCTGCACCCAGATTTTGCCAGTGGAGGCTAATAGATCAGCATTAAGTATTTTGTTCTCTCCTAATTCCATGTATGACTGGCCATCCTGTGAGGTGAGGATGTTGGATGAGCTTGTAGCTGGTTTTTGATCTACACTGTGTGGTCCTTTATACAGAATACGGAAGCAGCACATTGTGTGTATACCTAAACATGTTTAAAAATACATTGTTTGAGAGGAGTCTTGTAGAAACTGGTAAGAGTAATTATAATATAATGTTTCCATGATTCAGTGCTTACCTCTTGTGAAAATTGAGAAGAGTTGTTTAGTCAGAGTTGATTTATTTTTTTGTATTGAGGCTGGTATTTTCTAAATTGATTCCATGTACAGTATGTCTAACCATCCTGTGAGATGGGAGTATTAGATAAACTTATAGCTAGTTTTGTATCTACACTGTGTAATATTCCATATAGAATAGAGTAGCAGCACATTGCTGTGTATACCTAATCTTCTTAATAAAAAAAATCAGTAATAAAGATTTTAAATTATAGTTTATTATTACAAATACAGTACTGTATTATCCTTATTAAATCATGTTGACAATGGATCATTAAGATCTCATGTTGATATGTAATAGTCATATTTCTTTTGAACTGCTAATCCATGCTAATCATTCATTAAATTGTGCATTATGTCTCAATTTTTCACTTCCTTGGATATACTGTACAGTACAAAAAGATAGGATAAAAATAAACCAGTAATATTTCTTTCATTATATTTTTCATTTAAATAACTGCATCAATATTTTTACAGCTGACAGGATTTGTTTTACCATACAGGTGCAATATTTATTACAAAAAAAATTTGGTTTATTGTTACACAATGGTGCTACATAGCCTTCCCAGCTTGGTGCCTTCTTTTAATACTTACTGATTAAAAAATATAAAATAAATACATTTTATTCAGGAAAAGTGCATACAGTTGATTTACAAACATAATGTTGGATCCCTTGGTTCCCTTGATAATGTTGACATAATGTTAACATTATCAGTTGATAATGATAACATAATGTTGGATCCCTGGGTCCCTTGATTTGTAGAGCACTTCTAGTTTGGTTACACACAGCCAAATTGTGTAACAGGAAGAGGTCTTGGACACAAATTTGTTCCATGCTAAATGTAAAGGAATCAGCTGAGTATTCCTCAAATAAAATAAGTTGACTCAGCTTATAAGGTAAATAAAATAAGCATTTCTCAAATAAGTAGCTGCCTCACCTCACTGCCTTACTGCTACATAGCCTTCCCGGCATGGTGCCCTCTTTTGATAATTACTTGTTCCACACCCAAATTGTATAACAGGAAGAGGTCTTGGACCCCTACTACCTCTCTTTTTTAATAGTCTATATAGTCATAATTATAGCTTTAAGTATTCAGTGAATAAAGTTTTTGACATTTTTACCCTTTTCCTTACCTAACACCATTTGTGAAGCATATTTTTATTTTCTCGCCCAGATTTAATTTCAAAATAAAACCAAACTAAATAAATTAGAAAAGGGTATGTATAGCTAAGGTACACCCTTACTACTAGGTGAACAGGGGCATTTGGTGATAGTAATGATCCCATCAGGCAGGGCTCATCACCTTCTCTCATATTTCATGTTCACCAGTGTTTATTTACTTAATAACTACGGGTATAATATCTTGCTATTATAAAACTAATTCTATCATAAGACATATTTACTTTAAGTTTCAAGCAGAGAATGCATATATAACTAACACGAAGGACTCCTCTTCACGAGATTCGCCAACTAATAACCTTTGTTATATTAAAATCGATTCTAGTGTTATGTAGTAGAAAAAATTGAGTTATATCCAGTTTACGTAAAGCTACGAGTGGTCGAAACCACACTTAAATCCCGGAATGAACTTACGAAGGTTTTTCCACTTAGTGTAGCTACTTGAATACCGACGTAGCCGCCACGAAGGCGCTAAGAAGGAAAACATCTTAGCTAAGAGGAAAAACCTTCGTAAGTACCTTCTGAATCCGGCCCCTGATTGATTACAATGACAGCTTGATTGGTAATTTAAACAAGATTAATAGACACCATACAGCAGATTGACAGCACATATAAGAAGACAGCAATGATCACAATGATAAAGATGTTCAGATTGAGTACATAATATATATATATTTAACATGTGCCTTGTCTCAAGTTGCAATACTAGTTGGGCAGAATTTACAAATTAGGTGGACGGGGAAGGGAATTTACACAAGTGTAAGATGATATTAATGTAGTAGTCATATTGGCCTCTACACGTATAATGGCGGGAACCATCACTCGTCACTGACAGTTACCATATAACAGTCCCAACCCTCCTGTACGTAGCTACCTAAGGCGACTGTAAAGCGTCTTGGCTTGTTCCACCAGACGGTTGGTCTCAGCTGTATGCAGTCCCACGTACAACAACCAGGTTGATCAGATAAACTATTGTGTGAGTTGTCCCCCCCCCCACCCCTTTTTAAGATGGTATCGTGAGCTTTAGTCTGTAATTGTAAAATGGGATAAACCGGTCTGCCAGCATACTTGATGTAGGTTGTGCCGGAGCTTAGCGACACTTCCCGCTAGTTTGTACAGTTA